>JAODGC010005841.1:0-177046 GCA_027574925.1 Ecitoglossa quadriceps | reverse complement strand
CATCCAGGCAACAACCAAAATACTTGCCACGACCAGAGATACTGTAGTCCCACTAAACCGCTCATCCAGGCAACAACTAAAATATTTGCCAAAACCAGAAAGACTGTACTCCCACTGAACTGCTCATCCAGACAAAAACCACAATATTTGCCAAGACCAAAGAGACTGTACTCCCGCTAAACTGCTTATCCAGGCAACAACTAAAATATTCGTCAAGACTAGAAAGACTGTACTCCCTCTAAATTGCTCATCCAGGCAACAACCAAAATATTCGCCAAAACCAGCAAAACTGTACTTTTACTAATTCGCTTATCCAATCAATAACCAAAATATTCGCTAAGACCAGAGAGACTGTACACCCACTAAACCGCTCATCCAGGCAACAACCAAAACATTTGCCAAAACCAGAGAGACTGTACTCCCAGTAAACCGCTCATCTAGGCAACAACCTAAATATTCGCCAAAACCAGAAAGTCTGTACTCCCAATAAACCTCTCATCCAGGCAACAACCAAAATATTCGCCACGACCAGAGAAACTGTACTCTCACTAATTTGCTAATCCAGGTCATAACCAAAACATTTGCCAAAACTAGAGGGTTTCTAATCTCACTAAACCGCTTATCCAAACAACAACCAAAATATTTGCCAAGACCAGAAAGTTTTTACTTCCACCAAACCGCTCATCCAGGCAACAACCAAAATACTTGCCACGCCCAGAAAAACTATACTTTCACTATTTCGCTTATTTAGGCAACAACCAAAATATTTGCCAAGACCAGAAATTTTTTACTTCTACCAAACCGCTCATCCAGGCAACAACCAAACTTTCACTAAGATCAAAGAAACTGTACTTTCATTAATTCGATTATCCAGGGGACAAACGCAATATTTACCAAGCCAAGTGAACCTGTACGTCCACTAATCCGCTTATCCAGGAATAAACCAAAATATTAGCGATTACCAGAGGAACTGTACTTTCACTAATTCACACACAGGCAACAACTAAAATAATTGCCATGACCAGAAAAACTGTAGTTTCACTAATTCGCTCATTCAGGCAATAACCGAAATATTTGTCAAGACCAGAAAGCCCGTACACCCACTACCCTTTTATTCAGGCAGCAACCAAAAAATACCCAAAACCAGAGAGCCTGTATTCCCAATAAACCGCTTCTCTTGGCAACAACCAAAACATTTGCTAAGACCAGAAAAACTGTATTCTCATTAATTCGCTTATCCAGGCAATAATCAAAATATTCGTTAAGACCAGAGAGACTGTATTCGTACTAAACCGCTCATCCAGGCGTCAAACAAAAACATTCGCTAAGACCAGAGAAATTGTACTTTCACTAATTCGCTTAACCAGGCAACAACCAAAATATTTGCTAAGACCAGAGATACTGTACTCCCACTGAACCGCTCATCCAGGCAATAACCACAATATTCGCCAAGACCAAAGAGACTGTACTCCTGCTAAACTGCTTATCCAGGCAACAAGCAAAATATTTGCCAAGACCAGAGAAACTGTACTCCCACTAATTCGCTCATTTAGACAACAACTAAAATATTCGTCAAAATTAGAAAGACTGTACTCCCTTTAAATTGCTCAACCAGGCAACTACCGAAATATTTTCTTGAGACCAAAAAGTCTGTATTCCCAATAAACCGCTCATTCAGGCAACAACCAAAATATTCGCCAAAACCACAGAGTCTCTACTCCCACTAAACCGCTCATCCAGGCAACAACCAAAATATTTGCCAAAACCAAAGAGACTGTATTCTTACTAAACCATTTATGCAGGCAACAACCAAAATATTTGCCATAACCAGAGTTACTGTACACCCACTAAACCGCTCATCCAGGCAACAACCAAAATATTTGCCGAACCCAGAAAGTTTGTACTCCCACTAAGCCGCTCGTCCAGGCAACAACCAGAATATTTCCAAGAACCAGAAAATCTGTACTCCCAATAACCTGCTCGTCCAGCCAACAACCAAAATATTTGCCGAGACCAAAAAATTTGTGCTCCCAATAAACCGCTCATCCAGGCAACAACCAAAATATTCGCCAAGGCCAGAAGAACTGTACTCTCACTAATTTGCTTATACAGACAACACCCTAAATATTTGCCAAACCCAGAAAAATTGTACTTTCATTAATACGCTCATTCAAGCAACAACCAAGATATTTGCTACGAACAGAGAGCATATACTCCTACTAAACCGCTCATCCAGGCAATAACCAAAATAGTTGTCAGGACCAGAGAGACGGTACTCCCTCTATATTGCTCATCCAGGCAACAACCAAAATATTTGCCAAGTCCAGACAAACTGCACTTGCACTAAACCGCTCATCCAGGAAACATCAGTATTTGCCAAAACCACAGAGACTGTACTCCCACAAAAACGCTTATCCCAGCAACAACCAAAATATTTGCCAAGGCTATAAAAACTGTATTCTCACTAATCCGCTTATCCAGGCAGCACCCTAAATATTTGCCAAAACCAGAAAAACTGTAATTTTATTGATACGTTCATTCAAGCAACAATCAAAATATTTACTACGACCAGAGAAATTATACTCCCACTAACCGCTCATCCAGGCAACAACCAAAATATTTGCTAAAACCAGAGAGATTATACTCCTACTGAACCGCTTATCCAGACAACAACCAAAATATTTGTCAAAACCAAAGAGACTGTAATCCCACTAAACCTCTCATCCAGGCGTCAACCAAAACATTCGCTAAGACTAGAGAAACTGTACTTTCACTAATTCCTTTAACCAAGCAACAACCAAAATATTCGTCAAGACCAGAGAAACTGTAATCCCACTTAACCGGTCATCCAGGCAAAAACCAAAATATTTGCCAAATCCAAAAACATTGTATTTGCACTAAACCGCTCATCCAAGAAACAACCGCATAATTCGCCAAGACCAGAAAAACTGTACTCCCACTAAGTTGCTTATCCATGCAACAACCAAAATATTTGCCGAGACCAGAAAGTTTGTACTCCCACTAAACCGTTCGTCCAGAAAACAACCAAAATATTCGCCAAAACCAAAAAGTCTGTACTCCCAGTAAACGGCTTATCCAGGCTATAACCAAAGTATTTGCCAAGACCAGATTGCCTGTTGTCTCACTAAACCGCTCGTCCAGACAACAACCAAAATATTTTCCGAAACCAAAAAGTCTGTACTCCTAATAAACCGCTCATCCAGGAAACAACAAAAATATTTGCCGAGACCAAAAAATCTGTACACCCAACAAAAAGCTCATCCAGGCAACAACCAAAATATTTGCCAAAACCAGAAAGTCTGTACTCCCAATAAACCGCTCATCCAGGCAACAACCAAAATATTTGCCAAAACCAGAAAGTCTGTACTCCCAATAAACCGCTTATCCAGGCAACAACCAAAATATTTGCCAAAACTAGAGAGTCTGTACTCTCAATAAACCGCTGATTCAGGCAACAACCAAAATATTTGCCGAGACCAGAAAGTTTGTACTCCCACTAAGCCGCTCGTCCAGGCAACAACCAAAATATTCGCCAAAACCAAAAAGTCTGTACTCCCAGTAAACGGCTTATCCAGGCTATAACCAAAGTATTTGCCAAGACCAGATTGCCTGTTGTCTCACTAAACCGCTCGTTCAGACAACAACCAAAATATTTTCCGAAACCAGAAAATCTGTACTTCCAATAAACCGCTCATCCAGGGAACAACTAAAATATTTGCCAAAATCAGAAAGTCTGTACTCCCAATAAACCGCTTATCCAGGCAACAACCAAAATACTCGCCACGACGAGAGAAACTGTACTCTCACTAAATTGCTTATCCAGGCAAAAATCGAAATAATTTCCGAGACCAGAAAGTCTGTATTCCCAATAAACCGCTCATCCAGGCAACAACCAATATATTCACCAAAACCAGAGAGTCTGTACTCTGACTAAATCGCGCATCCAGGCAACAACCAAAATATTTGCCAAGACCAAAAAATCTGTACTCCCAATAAACCGCTCATCTAGGCAACAACCAAAATATTTGCCAAGACCAAAAAATCTGTACTCCTACTAAACCGCTCATCCAGGCAACAACCAAAATATTTGCCAAGACAAGAGAGACTGTACACCCACTAAACCGCTCATCCAGGCAACAACCAAATATTCGTCAAGACCAGAGACACTGTAGTCCCACAAAACCGCTCATCCAGGCAACAACCAAAATACTCGCCACGACCAGAGAAACTGTACTCTCACTAATTCGCTTATCCAGGCAACAACCAAAATATTCGTCAACACTAAAGAAACTGTAGTCTCACTAATTTGCTAATCCAGGCCACAACCAAAACATTCGCCAAAACCAGAGAGACTGTACTCACACTAAACCGCTTATTCAGACAACAACCAAAATATTTTCCGAAACCAGAAAGTCTGTACTCACACTAAACCGCTCATCCAGGCAACAATCAAAATATTCGCCAAAACCAGACAGTCTGTATTCCCAATAAACCCCTCATTCAGGCAACAACTAAAATACTCGCCACGACCAGAGAAATTATACTCTCACTAATTCGCTTATCTAGGCCACAACCAAAATATTCGCCAAAACCAGAGAGTCTGTACTCACACTAAACCGCTTATCCAGACAACAACCAAAATATTTTCCGAAACCAGAAAGTCTGTACTCACACTAAACCGCGCATCCAGGCAACAACCAAAGTATTTGCCAAAACCAGAGTATCTGTATATCCACTAAACCGCGCATCCAGGCAACAATCAAAATATTTGCCAAGACCAGAGACACTGTAATCCCACTAAACGGCTCATCCAGCCTATAACCAAAGTATTTACCAAGACCAGAAGGACAGTACTCCCACTAAACCGCTCATACAGGTAACAACCAAAATTATTCACGAAGAGCAGAAAAACTTTACTTTTACTAATCCGCTCATCTAAGCAACTACCATAAAATTTGCCAAGACCAGAAAATCCGTCTTCTTAATAAACCGCTCATCCAAGCAACAACCAAAATATTTGTCAAAACCAGAGAATCTGTACTCTCACTAAACCGCTCATCCAGGCAACAACCAAAATATTTGCCGAGACCAGAAAGTTTGTACTCCCAATAAGCCGCTCGTCCAGGCAACAACCAAAGTATTTGCCGAGACCAGAAAGTTTGTACTCCCAATAAACTGCTCATCCACGCAACAACCAAAATACTCGCCACGACCAGAGAAACTGTACTCTCACTAATTCGCCTATCCAGGCAACAACCAAATTTTTCGCTAAGACTAAAGAAACTGTAGTTTCACTAATTTGCAAATTCAGGCCACAACCAAAACATTCGCCAAAACCAGAGAATGTACTCACAATAAACCGCTTATCCAGACAACAACCAAAATATTTTCCGAAACCAAAAAGTCTGTACTCCTAATAAACCGCTCATCCAGGAAACAACAATAATATTTGCCGAGACCACATAGTCTGTATTCCCACTAAAACGCTTGTCCAGGCAACAACCAAAATATTTGCCGAAACCAGAAAATCTGTACTCCCAATAAACCGCTCATGCGGGCAACAACCAAAATATTTGCCGAAACCAGAAAATCTGTACTCTCACTAAATTGCTTATCCAGGCAACAACCAAAATATTTGCCGAGACTAGAAAATTTGTAATCCCACTAAACCGCTTGTCCAGGCAACAACCAAAATATTTGCCGAGACCAAAAAATCTGTACTCTCACTAAATTGCTTATCCAGGCAACATCCAAAATATTTGGCGAGACCAGAAAATTTATACTCCCAATAAACCGGTCATCTAGGCAACAACCAAATTAGTCGCCACGACCAGAGAAACTGTACTCTCACTAATTCGCTTATCCAGGCAACAACCAAAATATTCGTCAAAACTAAAGAAATTTTAGTCTCACTAATTTACTAAACCAGGCCACAACTAAAACATTCGCCAAAACCAGAGAGTCTGTACTAACACTAAACCGCTTATCCAGACAACAACCAAAATATTTTCCGAAATCAGAAAATCTGCACTCCCAATAAACCGCTCATCCAGGCAATAACCAAAATATTTGCCAAGACCAGATAGTCTGTACTCCCACTAAACCGCTTGTCCAGGCAACAACCAAAATATTTGCCGAGACCAGAAAATCTGTACTCCTAATAAACCGCTCATGCAGGCAACAACCAAAATATTCGCTAAAACCAGATTGTCTGTACTCCCACTAAACCGCTCGTCCAGGCAACAATCAAAATATTCGCCAAAACAAGACAGTCTGTACTCCCAATAAACCGCTCATCCAGGCAACAACCAAAATACCCGCCACGACCAGAGAAACGTGAAGACCAAAGACACTGTACTCTTACGAAACCATTCATGCAGGCAACAACCAAAGTATTTGCCAAAACCAGACTTACTGTATATCCACTAAACCGCGCATCCAGGTAACAATCAAAATATTCTGCAAGACCAGAGAAACTGTAATCCCACTAAACAGCTCATCCGGCCAACAACCAAAGAAAATGTCAAAACTAGAGAAACTGTACACCCACTAAACCGTTAATCCAGGCAACAACCAAAATATTTGCCAAAACCAGAAAGACTGTACTCCCACTAAACGGCTCATCCAGGCAACAACCAAAATATTTGCTAAAACCAGAAAATCTGTACTCCCAATAAACCGCACATCCAGGCAACAATCAAAATATTCAGCAAAACCAGAAAGTCTGTATTCCCAATAAACCGCTTATCAAGGCAACAATCAAAATATACGTTAAGACTAAATAAACAGTAGTCTCACTAATTTGCTAATTCAGGCCACAACTAAAACATTCGCCAAAACCAGGAGAATGAATTCATGATAAACTGTTTATCCAGGCAGTAACCAAAATACTCCCCACGACCAGAGAAACTGTACTTTCACTAATTTGCTAATTCAGGCCACAACCAAAACATTCGCCAAAACCAGGAGAATGTGGCCATGATAAACCGCTTATCCAAGCAGTAACCAAAATACTCGCCACGACAAGAGAAACTGTACTCTCACTAAATTGCTCATCCAGGCAACAACCAAAATATTGGCCAAAACCAGAGAGTGTACTCATAATAAACCGCTTATCCAGGCAGTAACCAAAAACTCGCTACGACCAGAGAAACTGTACTCTCACTAAATTGCTCATCCAGGCAACAATCAAAATATTTGCCAAAACCAGAGAGTGTACTCCCAATAAACCGCTCATCCAGGCAGTAACCAAAATACTCGCCACGACCAGAGAAACTGTACTCTCACTAAATTGCTCATCCAGGCAACAATCAAAATATTCGCCAAAACCAGAGACTCTGTACTCTCACTAAATCGCCCATCCAGGCTACAACCAAAATATTTGCCAAGACTAGAAAGTTTGTACTCTCACTAAACCGCTCGTCCAGGCAACGACCAAAATATTTGCCGAGACCAAAAAATCTGTACTCCCAATAAACCGCTCATCTAGGCAATAACCAAAATATTTGCCAAAACCAGATAGTCTGTACTCCCACTAAACCGCTCATCCAGGCAACAACCAAAATATTTGCCGAGACCAGAAAATTTGTACTCCCAATAAACCGCTCATCCAGGCAACAACCAAAATACTCGCCGAAACCAGAAAGTCTGTGCTCCCAATAAACCGCTCATTTAGGCAACAACCAAATTACTCGCCACGACCAGGGAAACTGTACTCTCATTAATTCACTTATCCAGGCAACAACCAATATATTCGTAAAGACCAGAGAGAATGTACACGCACTAAACTGTTCATCTAGGCAACAAACAAAATATTCGCTAAGACCAAAGACACTGTACTCTTACTAAACCATCATGCAGGCAATAACCAAAGTATTTGCCAAAACTACAGTTACTGTATATCCACTAAACCGCTCATGCACTTAACAACCAAAGTATTTGCCAAAACTAGAGTTACTGTATAACCACTAAACCGCGCATTCAGGCAACAATCAAAATATTCGACAAGACCAGAGAAACTGTACTCCCACTAAACCGCACATCCGACCAACAACCAAAGAAAATGTCAAGACAAGACAAACTGTACACCCACTAAACCGCTCATCCAGGTAACAAACAAAATATTTGCCAAGACCAGAGAGACTGTACACCCACTAAACCGCTCATCCAGGCAACTGCCAGAATATTTGCCAAGACCAGAGATACTATAGTCCCACTAAACCGCTCATCCAGGCAACTGCCAGAATATTCGCCAAGACCAGAGACACTGTAATCCCACTAAACCGCTCATCCAGGCAACAACCAAAATATTTGCCGAGACCGGAGAGTTTGTACTCCTACTAAGCCGCTAGTCCAGGCAACAACCAAAATATTTGCCGAGACCAAAAAATCTGTACTCTCAATAAACCGCTCATCTAGGCAACAACCAAATTACTTGCCACGACCAGAGAAACTGTAATCTCACTAATTCGCTTATCCAGGCAACAACCAAAATATTTGTCAAGACTAAAGAAACTGTAGTTTCACTAGTTTGCTAATTCAGGCCACAACCAAAATATTCGCCAAAACCAGAGAATCTGTACTCTCACTAAATTGCTCATCCAGGCAACAACCAAAATATTTGCCGAGACTAGAAAGTTTGTAATCCCACTAAACCGCTCGTCCAGGCAACAACCAATATATTCGTGAAGACCAGAGAGAATGTACACGCACTAAATCGCTCATCCATGCAACAACCCAAATATTCGTCAAGACTAAAGAAACTGTAGTCTCACTAATTTGCTAATTCAGGTCACAACCAAAATATTCGCCAAAATCAGAGAATCTGTACTCTCACTAAATTGCTCATTCAGGCAACAACCAAAATATTTGCCAAAACCAGACAGACTGTACTCCCTCTAAATTGCTCATCCAGGCAACTACCAGAATATTTACCAAGACCAAAAACACTATACTCCCACTAACCCGCTCATCCAGGCAACAACAAAAATTTTCGCCAGGACCAGACAGACTGTACTTCCAGTAAACCGCTCATCCATGCAACAACCAAAATATTTGCCAAAACCAGAGAAACTGTACTCTCACTAATTCGCTTATCCAAGCAACACCCAAAAATATTCGCCAAAACCAGAGAAACTGTATTTTCATTAATTCGCTTATCTACGCAAAAACCAAAATATACCCAAGACCAGAGAGCCTGTAGTCCCACTACATCGCTCATCCATGCAACAACCAAAATATTTGCCAAGACCAGAGAAACTGTACTCTCACTAATTCGCTTATCCAGGCAACACCCAAAATATTTGCTAAAACCAGAGAAACTGTATTTTCATGAATTTGCTCATCCACGCAAAAAACAAAATATACCCAAGACTAGATAGCCTGTATTCCCACTACACCGTTCATCCAGGCAACAACCAAAATATTTACCAAGACCAGAGAAACTGTACTCTCACTAAATTGCTTATCCAGCCAACAACCGAAATATTTTCCGAGACCAGAAAGTCTATATTCCCAATAAACCGCTCATCCAGGTAAAAAGCAAAATATTTGCCAAGACCAGAAAGACTGTTCTCTTACTATTTTGTTCCTCCACGCAACAACCAAAAGATTCGCCAAGACTAAAGAGCTTTTACTCCCACAAATCTGCTCATCCAGGCAACAAACAAAATACTCACCAAGACTAGAGACACTATACTCGCACTAATCCGCTCATGCAAATAACAACGTAAATATTCGCCAAGATCGGAAAACCTGTACTCTCACTAATTTGCTTCTCCAAGCAACAACCAAAATATTCGCCAAGATCAGAGAAACTGTACTTTCATTAATTCGCTCATCCAGGCGACAACCATAATATTCGCCAAGCCAAGAGAGCCTGTAGGTCCACTAATCCGCTAATCCAGGTATCAACCAAAATATTAGCCAAGACCAGAGAAACTGTACTTTCACTAATTCGTTTATCCAGGCAACAAACAATTGCTAAGAATAGAGAGACTGTATTCCCACTAAACCGCGCATCTACGCAACAGCCAAAATATTCCCCAAGATCGGAGAAATTGTGCTTTCACTAATTCGCTCATCCACGCCAAGACCAGAGAAACTGTATTCTTTCTAATTCGCTAATCCAGCCGAGAGACTATACTCTCACTGGTCCGCTCTCGCTTACTTACCCCGATTAAACTAGGTTTATACCAGTTTTCTGTAGTTTTGTGGTTCACAACGCTGCTCCCTAGCATCCTCTACTATGCTATGCTATGAGACATTGAGTAGTGGTTCTAGTAACAAATCCCACTTATCTCTACCCACAGACTATTTTGATATAGACTCATCAGACCATTCTGCCTTATCGTACGCCAAATGATCTGGTGGTTAATACACAACCGGAGGGTTCCTTTATTACATTGATCGTCAATTTGCCCGTACTCTTGTACGATGCAGTTTGTCGTTTGTTATGAGCTAATAAGTCTTTCAAGCGAGTGTGTCCGACTTCGGCTTGATCTAATCTCATAATATCCTGATTGACCTCCGGGTAACCTCTACCCCAAAAACGTCGGTATTTCCAGTAAAATGGTGGTCGCTAATTACCCAAAACTCGTTTTCGTGTCGATGTGGTTGCCATGTAGAGTAACAAGTACCCAAGTAACAAAGCGCACTGGGCAATTCTGGGTCGTTGTACCGCCTTTCGAAAACAAATCCTTAAAATCCCTTCACTACTCAGACGCTATAATCTGCCCTAAAATTGTTAATAATTATTTATGCGACTCAGGCTACCCCACCTGTAGTATCAGTCAAAGCACCCGCTTTGGATATATTCTTAGCTGAAGATCTTGAAGAATCGTTTGCCGCTCGCCATCGCTCGACCGCTCGCCATTACGCCGCCGCTCGACACCGCTCAGCAGCTTGCCACTGCTCGACCGCTCGTCACCACGCCGCTGCTCGACACCACTCAGCCGCTCGTCACCGCTCAGCCCCGCATCGCCCCATCACGGCAGTCCGCTACCACCCAGTGTTCTCCGATAGAACTCACCCAGTCGCCACCGTACCTCGACGTACACGACCGACCTTTCACAAACTGGTGACCCCGACGTGATTGAGTAAGTTTACCGAACACACACACGATGAACGATCCAACCACAAGTGCCGCCAATGGCGCCACAGGTACCACACACCATCCTGCCAACTACCAGCACGCCCAAAGAAATTCCCACATCCGCTTACCGGCATTCGACGCAGACGATCCGGCCCTATGGTTCACTCTAGCCGACATGGCCATGGAAGACGCAGGAATAACAATGAGCCAGGCACGTTTCCGACTTGCTGTCAGGGCATTCGATGGTCGGGCATTGAAGGAATTGCGCGACCTTGTTTTTGAGCCACCGGCTCACAAACCGTACAAACAGCTGCGTGAGGAGCTATTGATGCGGCTCGGCCACTAGCAGGCACAAAAGACTCGACAGTTGCTCGAGCGAGAAGACATTGGAGACAGGACGCTATCCTAATTTCTGCGCCTTCTCCAACAACTGGCCGGAGGGACAGGCAGTAGCGACATAGTAAAAATGATTTGGATGAGCCAGCTAAATCCAATCGTCCGAGCCAGCGTGGCCAGCCACGCGTCCCAACAAAACGCGCCCCTCGACAGCATGGCAAAAATAGCCAACTCAATGGCGGAGGCCATGGGTGGCAGACAGACAGTCACGCGCCAGCCACAAACCGCGTCGATCGCTTGGAAGAAGTTTTAAGGGAGATGGCAAAACTCACGTTGCGATTTGACCAACAAGAAAGTCAAATCTCAGCCATCACCAGCGAACGAGAAACACGGAGGGACCATTCGGTTCCACGCACGCGTGGCCGACCACACTCCAAATCACGGACCCCAGGCTCACAACCCCCAGGCGTATTGGTAACACCGCCGGTTCGGCACCAAAGCTAAGAAATACCTCCCCGGTTGCACCTTTGGCAAACCAGGAAACGAGCCCGCCGGTCACTGATGGCGGCCAGTGACAACAGCAACCCCGCACGCCGCCTCGTCGTAACAGACCAGACCTCGGGCAGAGAAACAACGTCCCACCGGGTATTGCCTGCCAGTCGCAAACGGAAGCCCAATTAACACCTACCGCTCGCTGCCTCTGACTCTTAACATCGGGCTACGCCGCGACTTGCATTGGGTATTCGTCATCGCCGATGTAACCAAGGCTATAATAGGTGTCGATTTCCTCCACCACTACAGGTTGCTGGTAGACATCCGAGATCGACGCTTAACGGACCCTGAGACCGGCCTTGTCACAAAGGCGCGCACAGCGACAGACAACTTCAGTATCAAGACCGTTGCCGGATGCTCGGCTTACCATGTATTACTCCGACGATACCCCAAAATAACTCGCCCCAACGGTACTGGTTTTTAAGCAACCCCCAGGCATAACACGTTTCACCACATCCACACCACTCCCGGCCCCCCGACCACAGCCAGGCCACGTTGTTTAGCGCCCGACAGGCTGAAGACCGCCAAACGGAAGTTCGAGTCCATGCTACGGATGGGAATTTGTCGCCCATCAAAGAGTAGCTGGGCTGCTCCCTTGCACATGGTGCCCAAGAAATCAGTCGAATGGCGTCCGTGCGGCAACTACCGAGCCCTGAACGGCCACATATTTACCACCGTCGACTTGGTTAGGGCATACCACCAGATTCCCGTGGCAACGGAAGACGTAGAGAAAACGGCCATCGCTACGCCGTTTGGCCTCTTCGAGGTCCCGTCGATGAGCTTCGGTCTGACGAACGCAGCTCAAACTTTCCAGCGCTTCATCGACGAAGTTCTCCGCAATCTTCCGTTTGCCTACGCTTACATCGACGACATCCTAATCGCATCCTCAGCCAAGGCAGAACACCTCGACCACCTGCGTGTTCTGTTCAAGCGTCTAAAAGAGTACGAGGTGGTAGTCAACCCAGGAAAGTGCTGTTTTGGAGCAGCCGAGGTCACTTTCTTAGGTTACCGGGTGTCCGGAAGAGGCACCGAACCCCTGCCAGAACAAATTGCTGCAATCAAGGAGTTTCCAAAACCCACGACTGCAAAGGACCTCCGCTAGTTCTTGGGGATGGTAAACTTTTATTGGCAATTCTTGCCCGGGTTGGCCCAGACCCAGGCCGGCCTCAATGACCTACTTGGAGGCAGAGTAAGGGGGAAGGCATCCGTCAACTGGACGGAAGCGGCGGATGCCGCGTTTGCCGCAACCAAAAACGCCTTGGCCGACTCGTCCTTGTGTGTGACACCTCGGATCGCGCCAGCAGAGCTGTTCTTCACCAGATTGTCAACGGGATGTTCGATCCGCTAGGTTTTTATTCGAAGAAACTCAGCCCGACTGAACACAAGTACAGCACGTACGACCGGGAGCTCCTGGCCATTTATCGGGCAGTGCGCAACTTTCGTCACACGCTGGAACGATGTCCATTCACAATACAAACGGACCACAAGCCATTAATGTTTGCCTTTAAACAGAATCTTGACCGTTGCTCCCCCCGGCAATTACGCCACTTGAACTTTATTGGACAATTTTCCACAGATATCCGGTTCTTTCCTGGTAGCGAGAACGTCGTTACCGACGCCATGTACCGGGTCGACGCGGTCACGTCTACAATAGACTTCCCAGCCCTGGCAGCCGCCCAGCAATGCAATCCCGAATTGCGCGCTCTTCGGATGTCTGGCTCCGGACTGAAATTACAGGACATGGAAGTACCCGGCTGCGACGCAAAAATATGTTGTGACCTATCCACTAGCACGCCTCGCCCATACCTCCCCACAGAATTCCGGCGGATTGCCTTTAACCAGCTACACGGCCTGTCACACCCAGGTGTACAGGCAACGGCCAAGCTAATAAGGGAAAGGTACGTGTGACCTTCAATCAGGAGAGAGTGCCGCAGGTGGACGCAAGCGTGCATACCTTGTCAGCGTGCTAAGATTACACGACATGTCAAAGCTCTGTTGGGAACCTTCTTCCTACCATCACGGCGTTTCGAACACGTCGACCTAGACCTGGTAGTCATGCCTTCGTCTGAGAGTAACCGATATTGCTTACTTTTGTGGATCGATTCTTGCGCTGGCCGGAAGCGATGCCGCTACCTAACCAGGAAGACCGGAGACCGTCGCCCGCGCGTTTTATGCTGGTTGGATTTCACGATTTGGAGTGCCGCTGAGGGTTAGCACGAACCAGGGCAGGCAGTTTGAATCCTACCTGTTCCGTTGCCTCAATCACGCAATAGGGACCCGCCACCTCCGGACAACGGCATACCATCTAGCCGCAAACGGGATGGTCAAACGATTCCACCGCCAGCTTAAAGCTATCCCTCAATGCGAGGGCCAAACAATCCATAGTTCTCCCAACAGCGCCAACCGCGAGAGGACCACCCCATAACGCGGAGACCATCCAACCTGCGGTTCCGTCAGCAGCGCCGCTGAAAGGCACCCAGGACACAAGAACCACACGCTCGGGGCGGCAAGTTCGCATTCCTCTTCGCTACCAAAACAACCAACGGGAACATCGTTGCCACTAGCGCAGGGCTCTTGTAGAGATTTCCATAAAACCCCTACAATCATTCACCACGCATATAACGGACGCCTATACCGAACGCATATACCGAACGCATATGCCGGGCGCACATGCCGGCCCCTTATACCGGACGCATAGGCACCCTGAGTGATGGGAACTTTATCCCATCGCTGTTTTAAGGTCGCGACGGTTAATTGTCCGATTCAATTGTGCAGATTTTCTATGTTAGTTAATTTTATTTATCTACGTTACACTATTCGTTATGAATACAATATGAACACAATTTTGGTCCAAATATTTTAAAAAAGGTGTTCAGGTGATGACTGCAATTCTCGAAACGATACTATGCCAGACAATAAAAAAAATCAACTCATCGAATTACGTAGCAGGATTCCATTATTTTAGATTCCAAATCTTGGAAAAAATTCCACTTCTGATGTAAGAACATAGACAATTTACTGGTTCATACAACCAATCGACTCACACGAAAGCTAGAGTGCGTATCTACTACAAGCTGGAGCTAGTCATGTCTAGTAGTGTTGCTTCCCGCTGTCCTGCATATGGGGTAACGCTGTGTAGCGTTGCGGATGGCATAAATTATAGCCATTTAATTTATATTGAGGTATTCTTCTTCCATAAAATAAAGAGTTAAGAATCAATATTATTAAAATTGACCATTTCCAAGATCTACAATAAAAGGTGAACATTAAATTATATAAGGTAAATTCATATCAAGGATGGAGAATTAGCTTGAATGTTGTAAAATTTCCCAGATTCGATAATTGAACTAACGATCTAAAATCATGAAATACATACTTAATTGATGGTCTTCAGAGCATAGCTGGATGGTTTGCCACTCCGGGAATTATTGTAGATCAATTGAGAACTCGGTGCGGAAGGGCTTATGATCTATGTGGATATGAAATCTCGCTTCTATGCAATTAACGTTAAAAGCTAGTATAATTATATAATATGAATTATGTACAAACAAATAGTTATGTTAAAAAAAGTGTGATGTTTTGATTAGTAAAATGTAAAAAATATGTATTACTCCAGCTACAAACAATTGGGACATATGGACTGTGATTTATTTATAGGTTTTTAAATGTCAGTCGAAACACCTACAACACAAAGAGCAACAAATATTATTAAGCAAATAAAATCTGATCAATGAAAATGACCAAACCCACAGTTATGAAATTTATTTCCCTTTGGGCTTTACTTCATTCAGACGCTAATCTCAATATTTGTTCTCATATTCACCGCTGTTTAAAATATATATATAGAAGACGCTGTTCTTCATTTTCCTCCAATAAAATTAAGACCAATAATTGATAAACTATTCCACAATCACTAGAAAACATAAAAAATATTTAATCATTCCGTCAATTACATTGATATCGAAGAAGGAAAACGTTAGAATGCTGTGTGATAAGGCCTCAGATCTAATCAATAGACCTGACTAAATCCATTGTCTATTTAGCACTTGATATTGATTTCCTCTGAGTCCCCAGCTCATTTAGATACAAATAATCTAGTGTGTAATAGCCAAGTCAGGGCATTATAAACAATTTCTATTTATGTACGAGAATCCCCTTAAAGCTCCATGCAAACATTAAAACTACTTCATTGTTTTCGATAAACCTTTTTTGTTTTTCAACATGGTCACCGCCATGATCTCTTCTGTCATCTATCACCACATCATGGATTTTATCAATGATTTCTGAAGTTGAGGTTTCTCAATAGGGCGTCCGGGATATTCAGCGTCACTTACACCCATAAGGCCATTCCGAAAATTTTGAAACCAATTTTAAACCGATCTAATCGAAGGTGCGGAATAGTGCCATCTCTTTGTCTTTGCACACACTTTTCGAACGACCTTCATAAGTAATATAAGTCAGTCTTGAATTGTTAAATTCGTATTGGTAATTTCCAAACAAATACTCTCTTCCCTTCATTATCGCTATCGGCTAATTAGATGAATAAGTTAATTAATCATCATCATCATCATGCTTAATCCCTTTGGTATCCGTACGCCAGGTATAGTTTCGTGGCGAATGATTGTGAGCGTACTGTTACCCATGCCGGTCATAAACTGATACTGTACTTAACCTCTCAGCACTGGCCGCCCGATAGTTGGATAGTTTGGGAAGTACATTTGAGTAGGATTTTAAAATAATATCACGTATTTTGAAGACTAAGGTTGTAACAAAAATGTAACATACCTTTTTGTGCATACTAAGCCAACTTCGACGACGTGATTGCAAATGAACCGGTGTAAGGCAACGCCACCAGCAGATAGGCCATTCGAAGGATATCACTCAAACTCTTCGTACATAAGAATAGCCTGCGCAATTTCCGTTGATTAAAGTGAAACGGTCCTTTCAAAATACGATTTGACTGTACGGATATTTATCAGCTGAGATGAAATAACCTATAAGACCGGTAGGGAATATATTACTCTAACGCCCTCTATATCTCCATGTCAATGTCATTAAAAATCCGCTATAAACTTTTAATTGTTTAAGAATTTCTTGAATAAACCAGTTGCATACTGATGGTAAACAAGTCATTTTCTGCTTAATTAGATTTGATTCATGCTGCGGCAATTTTTCGAAGTGTAATCTCTTTGCATCTGCATATGTGTGAAGTTCCGCGAATGACAGCAATGACATTGTTCTAGTCAGACGTCAACAATTGCAAAGCATTAATTTCGTTAATGTCGAGTGCATTTGGATAGATTATTGCAGCTACTGTGAAAATATTAACATTAAGTAGTATACTGAAACAATATATCATAAGAAACATTTAAAAAATACACTTGTAGTACTATAGACGATAACAATTCTGGTAAGTTTTGAACAAGAAGTGTTTGTAATGTGCAAGCACTTCTATTTTTCTCAATTAAGATTTTTATTTCCCACTTTAGAACGACACGAACGAAGCCTAGCAAATGTCATCAAAATGTTCCTTTTATTACAGGCATCTTTAATGGATAAGTACTCACTATTAATCTTCTCACTTTGTTCTTCACGCGAGTTACAAAATATCGCAAACAACATAAAAAGCAGCAGAATTGAAACCTGTATACTAAAGAACAAGACCGGAATATGCCGCAAGAAATATTAACCATTAAAACATTAATTCCAGCAAAACTGAATTAAATTTGGCAGCATGAATGCGCTGAAAAGATAAAAACCCGCTTTTACAGCATTGGATGAATTTGCGTTGTGCCGCCGAACTTGAAACTTCCTAAATAAATCACGGCCGCCAAACTTATTTAAACTGGCAGGACAGTTACGGGTCCAACATGGACCCGTGTGGTCCAACACTGGCAACAACAAGAAAGGTCACAACTCAAGACACTAGAACGTGTATATTCTTGCCCAATTATTTTAAGTACTCTGACGTTTACACGGTGATGGCTGTGATAACAGGTAATCTAATTGTCTACTAATTCTCGGGATGTGTCAACGAAAGGTCAGCTTCAGGCCCAACCAACTACGATGACTTACAACGCAGTAATAAGTAATAAAGAATATATCATAACTAAGTGTTGGTTATTCGAGTCGTGAGAGTTTTCTTCGGGTACGGCAATGAGATATGAACTTTCAATAAAAATTTATTTTGAAGGCCATAATTCAATCAAAACATGTGGGAAGTGTACTGCATAAAGGATGTGGTTGACGCAACGAAATTGCTTCTGAGATCTTAATCCCTCGGCTTGGGTTGGTTGTAGGTACAAAATAAATCCCATTTACACCTGGCCACTATCCACTTCGAATTAAGAACGCAAACAAAGCTATCCGCAATTCATATTTGCGGATTGATCAGATCATATTTCTTTTTTTCATCCGGCCAAAAAATAAAAAGCGAATGATAGCGAAAATAGCACAATTAATTTATTACAAATTGGGGTAAGTTAGGAAAAAAATCAACTTACTTCATAATTGTCTATTTAAGAGAATGTTGTAAACGTGTCGAATTCCTTCTAAAATATCTAATCCTAGAAAAGAAATTGCAAGCATTTCGTGATGGATTTCAGCTTGAATCTCTTTCGTGGATATATACTTGCGCTGTGCAAAGCGCATCTCATCAATTCGTATAAATTCATCAACCACGTCATGAAAGACAAAAGTGTCGTGATTCATAAAATACTCATATCGCTTAATTTTGGCGAATTGCTCCTCGGTTAGCTCTGGCGAAACGGTTTGTAGTTTTGCGAGCGACGGATACATTTGTGTACGATAGACAATAATAGCCGAATAGACTGCCATAGGACCCGCTACCAGCATTTCTTCCTTTGTCCAGAATTGTTGGATTAGGAAATCCAAATAGCGGGTGGCGGCGTACCAGCTAGTCCAATTGTTTTCCAATGCCGGCAGCATCGCCTTGAATGTTTCCTTCCGATACTGCAAAATGAGGCAATATTAATTAACTGATGGTAACAGGAAATAAATAAGAAATAGATAAATATTGTGTGGCCACTTACAACGTATAGACAGGTTCTGCATAGAGTGTAACCCTCATATTTGTCCCTGAATTGACAGTGCCAGCAACGAGTTTTGCACAAAGTTAGTAAAGTCTGTCCTTTGTACAACTCAAGCATTTTTGCCGCCATTATTTAGAAAGCTGGAATCAAAATAACCAAAGAGTATTCATTAGAAGCAACAATAGGTTAGCTATAGTTCTAATTTCTTTCTGGATGCTTAAAAGCCAAGAAAACAAATAAAAAATTAATTACTATTGAATCATTGAGTAATTATATCTAGATGACTTTAAATAACTTCTACGGACTATGTTTGCTTCCATAAAATATTTGGGAAATGCTTTGCCTAGGCTACCTAAATCCTACCTGAAGAATCGTAACCAATCGTAAACCAGCATAAAGCAGAAATATATGAATAGGCAAAGGTATGAAGCGCTCACATCAGATAAAATAGGACAGAATATTTCTGTTCATGAAGAAAAAACAACAAAATATTTAGGAATCAAATTTAATCAAAAATTGAACTGAAACCTTGATGTCAATTCAAGAGCCAGTTTAGCTTATTCCACAACCAGGAAGTTCAATCGCCTATTCCTTAAGGAGAAAGTGCATAATAAGATTAAAAGAAACGTGTTTAATTCTGTTATTTATCTTCTACTTATGTACAAATGTCACAGTGGAAGATCATCGACGTCAACCAAGATATTGCCGAATTCGAGGACAAGCGGCCAGTGCTATACCATACTTCATTTGTAATGAAAATCTTTTCAACTGCATCAGTCTTACCGCTTCTATGAACCTGACCGACCGAAGAAAGAATGACAAGGAAGAAACAAACAAGCTTAAGGATAATACCCTAATAAATCTTCATCACTTACTTGGTTGACTGGACCTAAAATGCAAGTCCGAGAAAGACAAACTGCCATGGAGTAAGTACCTCAAAGTGTAAAAAACAGCAAATTAAAAAAAACTAGAAATACATCTGAGCCTACAATACACTAACTGTTCTCTTAAGGAATGATGTTACGCACTTCCACTTGTAAGGAGATTACAAACTTCGATCTCTTAGTGACTTCAAGTCCAAGAGTGTTACCATCTCTTTGAACAATGCCATCGATCAAATACTCAAAGAGGATTAACTTCAGTCATAATTGATAAAATGAATTCTGAAATCAACGCTCGCCTTTACATCCACTATGCAAATATTATTCAACTTGAATGTTACGGAGAGCTTCGAGTAAATCCAACTAACTTAACTAGATTTTTTAGGTTACTTAAAATTGTAAATTGTAGATTAAAATTTTGTACAAGTGACCTAAAACTCTTACCAATTGAACAGTCTGCATTGTTTTTTTTTTTTTCAAATGATTACCATACAATTTAGAACATCCCACCGAAACTAATACTTTAATCTTTCTGCAATATGCTTGCAAAGAAAACGCAATAGAGACGAGTTAGTTCTTAGAATATACTGATAATATAACATACCTCTTGAGAAAAGGACAACCACTAGATAAATTAAATATTCTAGGAATATTTTTGATCGTTGAGTGCACACGCGGATTTTTTCAGCTTTGATTTGATTGATACCGTTCTAGCGATGAAAGTGTACGGAAGTGAAGCCATGTTGAATTCTGACGCCCTCTACATCCGCAACCAGTATTACCATTTACATATGCCGCGATAAGAGAATTTCTTTATGCGAGTTATCATGAGTGGAAGGGGTGAAGCTTTCTAGATCTCTCTTTTCTTAACGCAGTACCAACTATAGAAAAAAAGGCACTAGGAGATACGGGTTGCGAGATTTCGAGTGTGTCAAACTATTTGCGTTTCTGTTTTGTGTTGATTTTTCTTCCTGTTTTATCGTATTAGCGACAGTTACGCCACCGTTTGAGCACCGGCCGCCGTTCATTGTGTTGTGCTGTAAGTTCGGTAGCTTACCAGGCACCCTAGCTTGCTTGCCCAGGTTCCTTTACGTGTCTAGACTGTAACTAATGCTATATTTGTTCCTCCAGTGTTTAGTGTAACCTATAGAGATTAACCACAACAAACAACAAACGTGCAGGAAAATGACGACTGAAGTGGCTTTCTGTGCGCCGAAATTCCCAGGCGGCGACTGCTTCGTCGCAGTACTTTCTCAAATGTTGCACATTGATAAAGTGGATGCAATTATAAAGCAAATATGTGAGGCAATGTTTTAATGGATTCAAGGAGTAAAAGTCATTATATAATGTATCCATAATAATTCTCGACGGAGTATTCAATATGACCAGCATATCTCTAAAAGGAAATCGCCGATGAAAGTAACTGGTAATGATAAATATTGTAATAGATAATTAAAATACAATGAATGATTGATGAATCACTCGAATTGCATAATATGCGCTGAAATACGCCTCTACTGCTCTGAGTAAATCATGAACTACATTAATTGTCACGTAATGAAATGTAGAGTACGCTATAACTTATACAGGAGTAAACTATGAGTAACAAGATATTTGAAAAATCTAGAATAATAAATATTTCTGTGTATGATTGGGAGGTCATACAGTTTAGCAACCATAACAGTGTTATGAAGTACTGCCTAAATCAATAATTTCAGTTAAATCAAATTTATTCTTAAACCCAATGATACTTGTTTAAAAGTCAGTTTATTATTTTTATTAATTATTGATTATTGATTATTATTTATTGATTATCGAATGCAGTAAGAACGAATAAACTTAAAATTCTACTTTAAAAAATTATTTTAATAATTTACAAAAATATTAATTCAGTCCAATATATTGTTGAAGATAAAACTAGAAAGTGAGACTGTAATCTGCTTTTCTACATGGCACTGGAGGCAAATAGTACCAAAATTCACCCAAACAGCGCGCTAAATTTCCATAGCACACTAAAGGAAATTCAATTTTAACCTAAAAGTCCGAGCAGGTTTACTATAATTATTAATCAATCAGAATTAATCTATTAATCAGTATATTCAGTCCAATTGTCCAATGACTTTGCCCTCCTGCATGGATCCATCCCGAAATAAAATTGGATGTACGATTATGATATAAAATAGGACCAGTTTCAATTAAAAGGAAGTAATGCTGGTAGGATTAAAAGTGATAAAATTTCAAATGGTCATAAGACATAGTGTAGACGATTTTATATGTATATTGTTTAATTTGTTTGTTATAGTTAGTTAGACTAATAATAAAGAGAGGGCGTGCGGAATGGCGAGACTGGCAGTGTGAACAAGAAAGAGCGGCAGTTTGAGCCGCGGGGCAAAAGTGTGCGGCCGTGGGTGAGAGAGTGTGAAGGGGTTAAGAAAACGCATGGAGAGGAGTGAGTGAGTGTAGCAAGAGAAAGAGGTTGTAGGAGTGAGAAATATAGAGATAATGAATAGAAGAAAAGATAGACTACAATAGTAACAATCACAATAAACAAAAAACGATGTTTCACATTTTGGATTATTTTTTATTTGAACATAATCATGAGTGCCCACTTATCAGCTATTTCCTAAATAACCTGCACCCCGGTTCCAGTAACTTCTAATATACTAGAATTAATCTTTAAATATACTATAGTTTTGAAAAACTTTGTATTGAACACAATCATAAGTGCCCACGTATTGGCTATTTCTTTAATGAACTTCACCCAGGTTCAAGTAACTTCAAAAATTACCTGGAGTACGTATTGATTAAAATGCTGGAACTAATCCTTACATATACTATAGTGTAGACGATTTTATATGTACCTTATGTTAGTTTAGGTTTGTTATGGTTAGTTTGTCTAATAATAAAGAGAGGGCGTGCGAAATAGTGAGTCTGAGCAGTGGTGCAAGAGTGTGCGGTCGTGGAAGAGTCAGAGTTGGGAAGGAGGTTAGGAAAGTGCATGGAGAGGAGTGAGTTTGTATAGCAAGGGAAAGAGGCTGTAAGAGTGAGAAATACAGGGACAGGGAGTAGAAGAAAAGATAGACTACAATAGTTTTGAAAAATTGTTAATTGCAACACCATCAAATGTGCCTTAAGAGCGATTATTTCCTAAGACTACACCCTGCTTGTGGGTGTAGCTAAGGAAATTTCAGCAGAACCATGAAAGAAACTGTTCAGATTGGGAAAGTTGTGAAAGTAGATGAATGCCAACCCAAAACAATTGTGCTAACACAAATCGAGTAAGCGGTACCTATCATCAAGCATTTCGTGGTGTATGACTACTGATGCCCATGGCGGTCAAACACTGGTGACGTACTTGACCCCCCCACCCCTAACCGCTTGGTAGCTGGACCGTTTATTCGGGAGGATGCAGACTCCAGAGGTGCAGAGATGCAGAGCGGAGGTGTTTGAACCCACGATCTGCGGACTCGCAAGCTACATCGTTACCGAAGGTGCTACCGAGGCGGACATAAGAATATTAAAAGAAATGGTTTGAAGTTCTGTTGGTGGCAATGTATTTAAATGCAAACGAGAATTACTAAAGGAAAAGTCTGGAGCGCCTCCAAAAACATATGTCTTTATTCATTATCAATTTCTACTCTTTACTCTAGCCACACATACTCAAGTAAATAATAAATCAGTAATAGATGTTTTGAGTATATAAGTTGCATTGAATTTAATTTCGATTTCTTGTCACTATTGCCAAAAATTATAATACCAACTGTACCTTACTTACCACTCAATAGTTAACAAATGCGAGGAAAGTACGTAGCTGTTGTCAAGAATTGCCAGTATTTGCCAGCAAACATTTTGTTCATGCTCTAAATTTTTTGGTAAATAATGCCTTTCTTCCAACCTAAATAATCTTATTAAAACGAAAATGTTGCTGCAGTTCCCAATTCAATATTTATGAAGATAAGCACTTTTGTACAACAAAATCAGTGTGCTCGGTAATGCTATTCTAACCTATTACCACAAACCCCACTGGGTATATCAGCATAACATAATTAATACATTTAGTATCCTGTATGAACATTGATGTCGTAATAGGTACTACGTATCAAACACTAATGTGTGTTCAAATTCACTTTTATGAATATTACATGCTACATTGCTGGGACCGATATTTCCATACGCCCGTAAGAATGACTTAGGTGTTGAACAGCTAATAGCGGTACATCACTGCATTTAAAAATAGCATTTGTCTGTAGTCAGTGCTGCTTGATCCCAAACATTTAAAATTGTTAACCTGCACTTGAAATTTACCACAAGTCATCTACCAAACAAAAGACAGATTAGTTTGGACATGCACTTTGTTGTAATGCATTCACACATTTATTGTTTTCTAGCCAATTTAATGAAAATTTAGTAGGCCCTGTACTAATGATTCTAGCACTTCCAAGACACTCATTGTCATTATAAAAAACTGCATACTGCCCTGGTGCTAATGCTCTCTTCTCACCCTTTATTAGAACTGCTATCCCTTGCGAAGATTGCATTATTCTGCATTCACTGATATCATGAATGTGTTGAAACTTAAATGTGCAATCAAAACATGTGTTCAGTACTGTCGTGGAATTTAACCAATGTGGAATGGTAGTGAAGAACACTGAACTATACAGCATTGGATGATTTGTTCCAGCTGCCTGAAACAACTATCATTATCTAAGTCCACTAAATGAAGTAAAAAAGCATATACCACATATATAATATTATTGTTATAGCATTTCTTAGCAACAAAGTATGCTTTGCTAAAACCACCAAGATGAGTCCGTTGACCAATTGTCCATTGATGAATACCATTGTGCTTACCAACCATTTTTCCACTATCAATATCTATGAAATAACCAGGTTGATCTGCAATATACTAAAATTAACTTAATATTTTAATAATTTACAAATGCTGAAAACCTAAATACCTCGCAAATAAACTTCTGAAAACTTCTGGATCCAATAAAGCAAATTCCCATACTTTCCCTTTTTTCTGCAATATCTTGTAAGCCAATCTGAATTGCAAGATTCTTCACATCCCTTTTTAACAAATTTCCCAAGGGAAACATTGTTCTTTTTAGAGATTCCTGATTAATTTGACTCAAAAAGAATGTCTGATCTTTTGTATAATCTCTGGCCTTAAGAAGTCGTGCTGATTTTTGTGGTGCATAGTGCTCTAAGAAATTCCCAAAACTTGAATTGGCATAATGTCCAGTGGCAATAGCATCACAACCTAGTTTCTCCATAGCATATTTTACAAAGTATGAAAACTTTATAAATTTGTTACAGAGAATATCTGGATTGGGTGTAAATCCATGCTCATAATCTTCAATAAAATGCAAAAACACTTCATTCCAATATTCTTTGACAAAGTTCACTTCAACCAATGATACTTTTAGTGCATTACATACTGCTTGGGCATCTTGCAAATCCTGGTTTAAAGAACATGCCCCTTGTTCATCATTCAAATCCCAATTTTTCATATAAACTCCAATTACTTCATAACCTGCACAATAAGAATTAGATGGAGATGCGGTATTGGCGGTAATGCATGTATTTGCAGCATTTAATTCACCTTTACGTTTCAACAGATGTGCTGCTATTGAACTGTCCACACCACCGGACATTGCAACTGCAATTTTTTTAAACATCGAAACACACGTAATGCAGTTTTACAGGGTACATTGGGTACACCGGCTTCAGCGGTCACATTGGTCACACAGCGTGCACAGCGTGCACAACAGTAAGCTACGACAGCAGCAGCAGAAAGCAATACTAGATTCTTTTTTAATTTCAAATGCCCTGAATGTTTTAATTCATAACTATATACAATAACTAATAAATGATTCCAATATTTTGGAATACATCTGAGGACCTCATCAACGTTATTTACTCTATTAGAATGCATTAGTTTTAATATATACAAAATATTTAATATAGTAAATTGTATCGGCATTGTAGTCTTTCTTATTGTACTAATAAATGATTTTCATGACTCGGTGTAAGAAGAAACAACAATGTGAAGCAAATTAAATAAAGTATAATTCAAAATACGAGGAGCGTTGGAAACAAAATTTTGGCAACCATGGCAACTAATGATGGTGACAATCGTTTGTGGTTTAGTATCGGTCCGCGCGTCGAGCGCATAGCACCTTGCTATGGTGGATAGTATGATAATTTAGATCAAAATTTTAAATTATGGTGTGAACTAAAGTTCCTTTAAATCAACAAGATCATTTCGCCATCATTACGAGTATTCACATTTAAATAAATGGCTTTGTAAAATTATTAGTTTCCCAAATGAATCGTGCAAAATACCTGCTGGCTTCCCGATCATAATTCAAACAATAACCATTAGGTAAGAACCTCAATCATCTATCGAAAATTATAACATCAGCAAACAATATAAAATTAGCCGCTAAGGGGATATTTATAGGATATATGAAATATTCCTTTGGGGTTAGAACGTAGGTGCCTCCATAAAAAAATGACAATTTTAAATAGCTGTCATTTGTTTTGGGAGCCATGGAGACGAATCAACAACATATATATTATATAACATATATTCAAAAGTTTCAATTAATGTTACTTAATGCTATTTCAGCCACCAACTGTATTCCAGAAAATGATACCAAGTCTTTTTCACAACGAAATTCATTCCATACACATCTATAAGATTCAATAGAAAATCGACAGTTCTAGAAAACAACTTCTGGAAAATTTTAAGTAAGTATCTGCAACTATTCCAATTTGATAGTGTCTATAGAAATCCAGCCTACCACCAAACTCATTGCGCCGCGCGCACGCACAACTGTAGTGTTTGGAAATGTTGGTTGCGCGTGCCGTCACACATCACTCGTGGTGGGATTGGCGGCGGGATGCAATCGCGGCTGGCTTCGGAAAACCGTAGCAGGCGTAGCGGCGAGACACTGCTACCTGTTTGTCACGCTGCCGTATTGCGTGGAAGGGCTCACATCGCCCTTGTAGTGTGTGCATCTACTTCACTCACGTTAGCCTTTTTGCAGCCTGCTGCGAACATCCGAAATAACCAAGGACATCCAGTGATAATAATCGACCATGGGTGATCATCCGAAAGAAATTCCCAAAGTCTTGAAGTTCGTGTTTGGCGGAAGTGCTGGGTAAGGTGTTGCAAATAGGCCCCTGTCGGTTCAATTGGCCAAAAAGTTTTTAGTTAGCTAAAGTGATAGATTTCATCACTATTGAATCATACTATTTTTAAACTTGACCATTGAGTAATTTTTAGATGCAACCTAGTAGATATTAACATTATTACGGCTCAATAATTGTCATACTTTCCGATATTGCGACTTGAGGTGTTTCATTAATGCCTGTTTATAGAATGATGGCGACATTGTTCGTGCAGCCGCTTGACCTGTTGAAGAACCGCATGCAATTGTCGGGCGTGGGTTCCGCGAAGAAAGAGTACTCAACGTCATTCGAGGCATTCCGCGGTGTCATAGCCAACGAAGGCGTTCTAGCACTTTACAATGGACTAACTGCTGGGCTTTTGCGTCAAGCGACGTATACCACGACACGTTTGGGTGTTTATCAAATGCTCTTCGATATGGCGACCCACGACGGTCATCCACCCAACTTTGCGATGAAGGCGGCTATCGGCATGACTGCAGGTGTCTGCGGTGCTTTCGTAGGTACTCCTGCGGAAGTCTCACTAATTCGCATGACCTCTGACGGTCGTCTACCACCAGCCGAGCGTCGAAACTACAATAACGTTATTGACGCAATGATACGAATCTATCGCGACGAGGGCCTCATGGCGCTTTGGCGTGGAGCAATCCCGACAATGGGTCGCGCCATGGTAGTTAATGCAGCGCAGCTTGCCAGCTATTCGCAAGCCAAACAAATGCTCTTATCCTACGACTACTTCGAAGAGGGCATTTTCCTACACTTCTGCGCATCTATGATCTCCGGTCTTATTACTACTGCTGCGTCCATGCCAGTGGATATTGCGAAGACAAGGTATGACTGAAATATACTATCTACAGAGCAAATGGTTGAAGCCATCACAATTATATCATTACATCAGTTATTCGCGTTGGGTTTCCATGCAGTTCCGTCGCCCATAATTAGTCCCGGCGAGCTTCCTAAGGTTATAGTTCATTGCTTATCGCATTCGACGTAAAACATATATTAAACGCAGTATTGCTGGTTGTAACCAACATACTTGGAATAGATCCGCGCGTCATCGCGCAAAAGCGTCGTCGACAACAAATCACTAAAATCACGTTCCTGCTTACGCAAAGCACGTCCATTCAGCGATCCGCCCGCGTATTGAACTCTAATTTATTTGCTCCAATCGTTTATAGGTACCTTGTACGAAACCATGTTTTTCGTAACAGCATAATCTCAAAGACCCTAAAAATTGCCATGTCGTAAAAGTAAAAAATCGATCTGTTTGGATCTAGGCTCTTTTTGCCAGAAATCCACGCTGTAGACATGAAGTCCTTCGTTGAAAGCCCAAGTCACACAGTTAGAACTGTATAGGTCGGTCACTCACTACTCTTTATTCATATTTCAGAATCCAAAGCATGAAATATATTGATGGCAAACCCGAATACTCTGGGACCGTGGATGTGTTAGGGAAATTGGTGAAGAACGAAGGCATATTCGCACTCTGGAAGGGCTTCACACCATACTACTGTCGGCTCGGACCGCACACCGTACTCACCTTCATTTTCTTGGAGCAGTTAAACGCATCATACAGGAAGTATTCATCTTAGTATCAAATCATTGACAACACAAAGGAATAAAATGGGAAAAGGCCACAATGATTGAGCAGGCAAGGCTATGATACTCAGATTTCCAATGTAACAAGAACCAGGCGGGGTTTATTTTTTAAGGCGGTGAATACTCACCCTGCTGGTTCGAAATAATAAAATGCAAAAAAAAATTGAATTAGAATAAAATATATTCCTAGCAAGTCGTGTATTGTTTCCTGTGTTGCGTAATATCGAAGATGGGAGCGTTTAGTTTATTATATACATTGAACATCACGCCGCTAAACGATATTTGCCGAAAATTGAGCGCTCTCTGATCTAATTAACGACCAAAACCAATTGTGAATGGTGGCGTTATCATAATGTACATAAAAAATAAATCAAACATTTGTTATTATCGACATAACGACCACGATATACTAGTTATCAGATTACGCGAGGACGACATAAGTGTTGAACATTGAACACCGCGTGATAGCACTCAGAATCGATCTGCTAATTAGTAAATAAGTGGCGAAAAAACCATAAGCCTCGGCAACAGTTGTCTAGGTACTTAACGCCTGAAATATAACTTGTATACATTTTTCCACTTCGCCTATACAGTATGTTCACATTTTTCTATTGAAATTATAAAAGAAAATTAATTTGTCACAAATCAGTATCAAGTTTACATGTAACAAAATAATATTCGTACATCGCAGAACTTTAACGTAATTATCGTGTTTGTGTTTGATGTTTTATAGTCCATTTCTTGTTTTGGTTTGCGTGGTTTCGGTTTATTGCCTTCGTTGGTATATCTTGTGCAATGTTGTTTGGTGACAACAAGATACTTATATTCTTGGTCTATTTCACAATTTGTGTTCCCGCATACAATTCTTCACATGATTAAAAACTTTTCGCAAAACATGCATCTTTGAAGTTAGTAACGTTGAACGTCGTGAAATAGTCATCGTGCAAAAAACGCACTATATCTTCAATGCGGCAAACATGGACGCGATCGCGAAGGGCACGAGCGCTCTTGCAGAAAGCAATTTGCTGCGTGACATCGCGACCATTTGACAATAATCGAAAGTATGCGCCACCTGCAGATTGCCCGCCACTGTCCACAACATTCGTATAAACTTCAATAACTAATCGACCAGCGTATCGACAAAGAGATGTGTCATGATGTAGACCTAGTGCAGCCGCCAGCTGTAATAAGGTGTGATCATGGCCGGAGTACGCAACCAGGTGTGGAGGCCCATCAGATAGGATGCGTAACATTTGAGCAACGATATGTTTGATGAGACCATAGGACAGTAAGAGACTCAAGCGCCGCTGTTCACGGTTTTTCCACTGGACACCAGTCACCCAGTCGTGATACATGAAGATGCCCAGAATATTTTGACGCCTACGGCAAATAACCAGATTTAATGCACAAATGAGCAATAGATTCACGCTTCAAAATAAGGGTTGCATTATTGACACTACTTGTTTTTCGAAAGTGTTCAAATTATTAAGAAGTACGAATTTCCGGTGAAGCGTACTCTGTTACCCACGACCAGCATAAACCGGCACCACACTGGTCCTTCACTTCATTTACTGCTATAGCTATTAGCACTTGTTGAAACTAAATTCTTCGAGAATATATTACACTCTTAGATATACTCTCAGCAGGTGTCAAACCCGTGTCTCTCGATTATTCCCTTCGCTATAACTGCTATAGTGACGCCTTACAGTTCAAACTACGGAGCTGGGTTGTTGAAATTATTACTTTTTAGGTCCAATTTGATTCGAAACAAGTGGAGTAAGGACATAACTTGGCAATAATCTAATTCAAGTTGTCGTGAGTAAAATGAAATTGTCATCTAGAAAAATAAAGCATAAAGTAAATATTCCAACTGCATTGAGATTTTAATACTGACCCCAGACATTGCTCGATAGCTCCTACTAATAAATGCATTGAAATATTTCAAACAAACCATGTCGAGAGTATTATTTAACTAGAGTCGAGAATGAGGAACATCGGACAAGGAATGTTAATTCCGATATAATACAAAAACAACGCCAAGACACTCTACTGATGACATTCATTAAAATGTTTTATGCGTGCGTGTATCATACCTGATGCACTTTGTGGGTGTATCACAGGGCAAATTGCTATCATGACAAATATATGTCAACAAGGCGTCCCTTACTGAATGAGGATCCTCAGCAAAATGACCATGTTCGGCGTCAGTTGAAAAGATTAAATTGCCGGTTGTCTGTGCTAATGCCTTAATCGCTGGATGACTTCGTAAATTATCAGACGCTAATTTTGATACTGCCCTAAAATTAAAAAATTGCCATTTATTATTATTAATAATAATAAAATATAGGTCACCTACTTACTTGTTATATTTTTCAGTTATTGGGCATCCACAGTCTTTAAAACAGAATGTCATGGATTGACTCTCAATAAAGCTGAGCTTCGATAAGGCCTCAAGGGGAACCAATCCATACAGTAATGCCAAAGCACTCTGAAAGGTACGATGATACCTTGTACTGTACACAGCAATATCTGCAGCAGTAAGATTTCTTAATCTGGGCCAGCTATCCATGTAACTCTTTTGCAACTGATCACCAAGAGTTAATAATTGTGCAACTCCTTTCATGGTCAGCTGACCCAAATGGCATCTTTTTGTGCTTGATGGAAGGAGAGGAAAACCATGAAATGATCCAGGACCAGTCCATGCAGTTGTTTTTGCAAGCAGAGTAGCATTATGAAGATATGTACGATATGCCATTAAGAGCTCAGTTTCCTGTGCCCCACAATCTACTGTGGACACATTTCTTATGTGTTGCAATGGACCTCTGTCCCCATGTCGAAAAATTACAAGAATACCCTTTAAAGTCCATGATTTAGAGATAAAAATTCCTAAAACTCCATCATTACATATATTTCAATACTAAATTGGAATCTTATATTACCTTCATCACCATTTGTTACACTTTGTGGGTCATTACAAATTTGAAATATCTTTCTCGTTTTTACATCTGTTTCCAGTGGTTGCAGAGTGTCTGACAACAATGGCATTTCAGGAAAGGACTGAATTGGTTCTAAGAACTTGTAGATTCCAGCAATAATTATGAGAATCCATACACTTAATATAATATAGCAGTTGATTGCCCTTTGTGGTGCCCATAATAGTCTACAGGCATTAACCATTATGCTCAAGAAATCTCTTAATTTTCAGCCTTCTCTGCCATTTTCCTACTTTTCTCGTGGAATGGATGTTTCCTTACTACTAACAAAGTCGATCAGTCAAAATATATGGTATGGCAATGTACTTCGCGACGTACCTTATCAACTTTTATTAAATTTACCGGTACATAAAATTAAGCGCTTTATTTATTTGCAGCGGTACAACGGGTACAACCATTGCGACGACGCCGGACATGCATACATTCTCCCACCAACCCATTCGAATGGGAATGTATCAGAATGAAATTTCCTCCACGAAACCAAACAAACTTGCCAATAGCTTAGCACAGGATGCAACAAGACGTGTGCGGCGTGTGCGACGCTACACTTCTCACCGGTTACACCTACGTCCATATAGCATTTCTCATGCCATAGACGAACCATATGCAAGCGACTGCACGAGCGCGCAAAGTAATCTACTTTGGTTTCGGCTGCTTGGCTTGGCTTATGCCACTGTAGACAACCATACCATCTTTGAAGTAGTCAGGCAGGCCTACATATTTATAAATAGCAATATTTTAAATTACAGTGTCCGAATGCGTTCTGTAAGGCTTCACATGCTTGCTATTTTACATTTGAATACGGAAATAATATGCCTCCTTTTTATATCATCTTTAATAATAAATATTTAACTATCTGTCAATATGGCTTTAAAGACTTAAGTCTTGTGATTATTATAAAGACCCTTGTCTTGTCTCTTATCTTTCACAACAGAGAAAATACCAAACTATTCATGATGGTTTGGTATGGTACCATATGGAAAAACAATGGAGAAAACAAATGACCGTAAACAAGCCTTCTGTCTGATCGACACGCTCAGTTGTTTGGGAGTTTACAGAGTAGGACGATTTTGAGTGAAATGAAAATTTTAGCCAAATAGACTACTTTTTCTACAAACCTTTGAGTCCTTCAACTTGAACAAATTGTCAGAGCACCTTCAATATTCGCTGATTATGGTTTATCGCGCAAAAGTAATTTATATTTTGTAATATGGTGGGGCAGTACATGGGAAGGGTCAGTCAAAAAGTTTTTGTTTGAGTAGCAGTGGCAGCAGTGAGTTGTTACTTGTGCGCTTAACTTTGTTTTTACAGTTAAAGACAAGCTGTATGCGATGCGTGAAAATTGAAATAATAAAAAAAACTGTCACCACACCAGTTGACGGCAATCAAAATTATCGTGTTCATATTGCACATGCTGAAAGTCATTTAGCAAACGAATATTGGCGAGCGCGGACTGCGTATGAAGACAGTTAAAAGTGAATACGGTAAAGACGTTAGTGTCGAACATCGGCTAGAATAAACCACTGATAAGTGAATTGCTCCGCGCACGCGGAGCATCCGCAAGGAACGCTGATGAAGGGCAAGCATCAGTGCGCACAGCATTAAAATAGCAGCACCAACTTCTGCATAATTAGTAGAAGATTGTCCAAGGAACCAAACGAAGTCCTCGTGTGCTTTAAATCAAGTTGAAATCAATCGAGTTGAATGCGCTGCGTGCAGTTGGTCACGTTCGCTCCTATCGTGTGTGCAGCGCCGCCACTCGCAATTGTACGAAGTACTCTCCAAAACAAATCCAGCAGGCGGTGGGATGTGTTAAGGCTGCTGCAAACACGCACGCCAGCGGTCGCGCACGGCTCGCGCTCAGTTCGCGCTTGCCGCGTGCGCCGTTAGCGTCGAGGTCGAAGCGCCTGCGGTGACTCGAATCTGTGCGTTTGCGGTTCTTCTGTGCCACTGCACGGCGTGTTGTTCCTTGTGCCTACCACTGATACCCATCCTGCCCGTGCCTCGGGATTCGAAGGCCCCAGCACCAGCTGTGTCCGCGCGGCGGCGCGCCTCGCCTGCTTCAGCGTCTCCCGCATTTATGACATGTCCCAACGGGACACCGTCATTCATCTAGTCGCCGGTGGGTAAGTACGGCATCTTTATCAATCAGGCTGCACTCGCAACTTTCTGGCAAACTCCCTAAGTTTCGCAATGACCGGAGTCGCTGGAACGGTCCGGGTCCAGTCGAAATGCGTTTGTTTTGGACCTAACCTCGCCGCGCTGCGTTATATAAGTGCGGCGTGTCCGATATTTTTAGCTTCCTTCGCGATCCTTTCTTCGCCAGCGTGCGGCCTACATTTGCAAACGCGTGATATGATAAGCGCCGCAACGAGCTCAGATCGCGCGCTGGATAATTGCGTTGTTGTTTACGTTTATGTAACCGGCGTGAAGTTGCGCACTTCGGTTCATGCGTGGCGGGTGCCAATAGTCTCGCACGAATTGCAACGTAAACAAATGACACATGCCTACCAGGGGCTGTAGACAATGCAATCGCAAAATATGTTCGGCTGCCAACAACAAGTCAAGCCGTGAACAACTTGCTCCCTGACAGCAACATTTTCTAACTTTACGATTTGCTCGCATTGTACCCACGAATCACGTGCCCGATAAGTCTATTTCACGTTCGTAACATGTGGTATTTTGATCGAATCTCTAAACGATAAATATTTTCGATATATTCGTTGGGACGCAATGTTAAAAATATACTCACTCCACATATATTTCTACGAGTGCACAGCATGTATTACCGAACAAAGTTTAACATATTATTGCGCATTACTCATTTGTGAGACTTTTACTATATTAGTGTATATATTTACTACATATAGGCTTCATTAACATTTCAAGGTTTCCGTAACTTGGATTATTTTTTTATTCATACAGTATACGTAATTTGAATGTATCAAATCACAGCCATTGAAGCAAATTCGAATGGAGATGCTTGAATTTGATGAAACTGTCATGCATGCTGGTCAAATGAAAATAATTTGCTCAAAATTGCGATAATACACGTAGGGTTCATGCATGCTTCACAAATTATGTACATCACATTCAGTTACTATTTATATGGATAACTTGGGCGATATTATAACGAACATGACGTTTGTGGAGATAAATGTTGATAAACCTATTGGTCCTTCTATATATTGCTTCAACACAAGTTGATTCGTACCCATGATTAAGGAAATATTGACTCGCGTTTATCAAATACTTCAAATCAAATACAACTTGTTGGGAACGCATTTGCATATTGTGATCCAGTAAAATAGGAATCTCCACACATTTCAGAATTTCTTGAAAATTTGAGTTTGATGTATTAGTTTATTTAATACCTCCACCATCACAGTTCATATATAGATTATCCTTATTCAGCGGTAAATCACGATCACGTGTAGTATTATATTCTAGATGCCTCCAATATTGTGTGCCGCTTGTAGCTTTATGCGGATTTCGATATAATAAAGCACAAATGCTGGGACATATTAACCAATTTGCCATTGTAGATCAGTGAGAATCTTATCCCGAGCGCAATTATACGGCCAAAACCGGTTGCTAAAAATAGAATTAGACTGCGAAATCAGTAATCGTAAACAAATCTGTTGCTCATCGTTGTGATAGCGGCGCGCGTGGAAATTTTGCACCGAATTTGGTTCGATCGTCATTAAAGGCTAAGAGGTTAACGCACCGCACATCGTTATCAGTGCTTATCACAAAGGCGCTCCGCCAAAACTTGAAACAATTCTTCACGCGGCACAAAATCATCTTGACATTTGCTGCCTGCTCGCGTATGCCAGCGACGCGCCACCAACGAATTTCCTTCTCGGGCCTGCAGCCAGCAACGATGTTGCAACTTGCTACAGCATTGCTTAAATTCTGGTGTATGGCACAATGTCAATGTCAGAAGAATGGGAATTTCGACATAAAATATTTTTCATTGTGGTAAGACGTAATGGAGAAAGCGCAGCATTTGTTTCTGGGGAAACGAAATTAACTCGATTCGAACATGTTTCGTCATGTTTGCCTTTTTTCTTGGCGCGTCTATTTTATTTTGCTTGCCATCAATTGCAACGTGCAAAATATGCTTGGGATGGCACACAATACGCGACGCGGTAAATATAGTTGCGACGCATACAGCATATTTACGTTGCGTTCGTAAAATTGAAAGCACGTAGTTATTTTCAGCTCGCAGAGACGAATAAGTAGTTGTGTGTATGTGCCATCCAAAATGCAAAATCATGCAGTGGTATTGTTGCAGCAATATTGCTTAAATAGTATTATGCTGTTTGCTCTTTACTCATATGCTCCTTATATTACAGTGTGGCCGGGACAGTGGGCGCAATTGTAACATGTCCATTAGAGGTTGTGAAGACGCGACTGCAGTCATCTCGTTCCGGTTTCACCGAGATCCCACAGATTGCGCACGAGAATGGCGGTACCGATGCGAAGACGACGTGCCGCACGTTGCCCGCCAACGTAGCCAAACAACAGCAGCAGCAGAGGCGTAGGTTGTGGACATCCAGCCGTCACTTCCGGCCTCAAGTTGTGGCTCTTTCAGGTTACGTCGCTCCGCCGAGCCGGTCGATCGGGCTCGTGCAATGCCTGAAGCACATTGTCAAGCACGAAGGACCGCTGGCGCTCTTCAAGGGTAAGTTGTCCGGTTTGGCCAGTGAATACTTTACTAATTGGATCTCCTCTTTGCCGTAGGCCTCGGTCCTAATCTTGTTGGAGTAGCGCCCTCGCGCGCTGTTTACTTCTGCACGTACTCGCAGGCAAAACTATTCTGGAATTCACTGCTGCCCCCTGAGAGCCCACCAGTGCATATGTTGTCGGCGTCATGCGCCGGGTTTATGGCTAGCACACTTACCAATCCCATCTGGTTTGTCAAGACCCGTCTACAGCTAGATGTTAATCGCGATGGTAAACCCATGACGGCGTTGCAATGTGTCCGTAGGATATATCGAAAGTCGGTATGTACCACCATTTCCAATATCGAATAATATTCCACACTATTATGAATATTTAAGTGCGAATTAAACGCAATGTTCTTTTCTCTTCCATAGGGCATATTCGGCTTCTATAAAGGCATCACAGCATCATACATGGGCATTTCGGAGACTATCGTACATTTCGTTATTTATGAAGCGATCAAAGCAGAGCTCGTAGCACACCGCGCTCGTGATACAGATACGCGTGATTCGCGCGATTTTCTTGAATTTATGGCAGCGGGCGCGATCTCTAAGACGGTGGCCTCTTGTGTTGCGTATCCTCATGAAGTTGCTCGCACACGTCTACGCGAAGAGGGTAGCCGATATACCTCTTTTTGGCAAACCCTTTCTCTGGTTTTTCGTGAGGAAGGTGTTCGTGGCGTGTATCGCGGTCTAACTACACAGCTTATCCGCCAGATTCCTAACACGGCCATTATGATGGCAACCTACGAAGCGGTAGTATATGTTCTCTCCACGAGACTGGAAAACGACTTCTACACGGAGGATGACACCGAGCATTTGTAATGCTTGCCGCTCCCACCACAACTAATTCAGTTTAGCGTGCCATTATTCGTTAAGTAAGTAATTTTATTCGATGCCGAACCAAATACTTGTAGGTGCGACGACGATACTCAAACGAACTCGACGTTATCAAAGCGCATCGAAATATGAGGATTTCTAGCAGAGAATGCCAAGTGATTATTATTATGATATTTTTTGTAAATACTTATACGAATAGAAGTTTATGATGCCTGTCTGCGAGGTGTGTGGCAGGACGGTGAAGGAAATTGGGTGGACACCGGCGAACGGTATGGAATTTTGTCGATGATGTGAACATTTCCTACACTAAACATTTTCACCCATTTGAATATGCACATTGATGCAACTACAGTGTATTCAATTAGTCATTACTGTATGTATGCTTCTCTCTGAAAAGATGATGAAAACACATCGATGTTGTTTTTGATGATTTGTTAATATTGATATATTAGATATGGTAGAGATACGCCATGTTGATTTTATTCTTTTCTTTGAATTGTTTCGAACATAGTTGGTTACATTAAAGAGACCTTTGTAATGCATAGTGTTATACGTTTTGGAAGCGAATTTATTTATAAATAGTTTAATTTCGAATCGTTGTAGTTCTTTCCTGAGAATTTCTTCAATTGTGTATAATTGTAGATACTGTTTCGTTGATGTTGATATAATAAAAAGTTCGAATTTTTACGCATTTGCTAAGTGTATAAATATGTAGATTTTGTAGATAAGCTGGTTAATTTTTTCGCTTGCCAAATTGTTTGTATTTTGGGGAAGGTTGTGCGTGTACGTCGCGGCACGGTTGGTGACTGGGTGAGTTTGGTGGCGTCCACGGAGTGCTGCGGTGCGGTGGATCTCCTGGGCTGACTGCGGTGGACAACCGAGTTCAACTGCTGGATTGACCGCTGTGGAATGACTAGGGACGACTTGCTGAGGCGGATGACTGAGATCTGCTGCTGGGCTGGCTGCTGTGGATGACCAGGTTTAACTGCCGGACGGCGGAGATTGACTGCCTTTTTATAGGGACGCGGCGCTCGTACACTCGGCACGTGCGTGGCGTTCCTGCAAGGTGATGCTGGTGCTGCATGATGGTCCCAGTCGGATGAATGTAGGGATTCATGTGAACCCCTACAGTATTAATTTCATTCCAAGTGTTGTGAGACAACTTCGGGTGTTGAATGTCCTGGAAATAAAAGTAGACGATATCGAGAATTGAACCCGACTCTTGTGGGTGAGGGCCAGTTATCCCTATCGCTAGTTGAGTGCATAAAGTGCACTTCCAGAATGACCAAAATGATATCTTCAGGGGAGTTCCTTCAAAAATAATATTCAAAATCGTAAACAAAAACCATGATATTATACAATGGGCTGTGTCACATCGGAACCATGAGGGATAAATTTCGGCGGTGAAGGTATGGAAATGAATACTTGTTGTTCTTCAGCAGCATGGAAGGTGCTGGGAGAAGATGGAATCTCAAACGTATCCTGAAGACTCATTTCAGCTGTCTAACATTTTACCTCTTTTTACTGGATGATTCACTGACCTTCCGAATCTCATGATCAGAACTTCTAAACAAGCCCACCCAACTTCTCCAACTCCAACACAAACTGTCTCGTGCTCACATAGTAAGCCAGAATTTTATACAAAAATATTTGCATGTGGTTAGAGGAGTATACCAAGAAGCCAGTTTTTACAATGTACCATCGCAGTAGCCAACCTTCATTATCCACTACTCGAGATACTGGCGTCATCAAGGCTACACGCAAGTAACATGTTTTTGCCCAAGTAGGTAAAATCATGTGCCACACCACGTGTGCATCAAATAAAAATTTTGTTCAGCGAGCTTGGAAGAAGTGCGGATGAGCTCGGGCTTCAGGTAAACGTAAAAAAGTGCGCTATGCATTGTGAGTTTAGAAGCGTGTAATGTAGAAGACAATGAGGAAATACCAAAAATCCAAAAGGATACAAGACTTTGAGGATTCCAGAGATTATATAGAGGAGTTCAAAATAACAGACATCAAGACTCAACTAGAAACTTGAACTACCTCCTTATATATCCTTGGTGCCAACCAAGTATGATTTCCAAAAGCAAGCACCAGAATTATGTAAGATTCTCTCTTCTATTAGCAAAAGTAGATCTAGTACTATCTATAAAACTGTAACGTAGATCTGTTACCGCATGCAGCAATTATGGCCTTAGGCGTAAGAAGGGAAACACCAGATGTTAAACGCCTTGAAAAAGTGCTGCGCCTGAGCTTCCTAGGTGTGTCGTACAATGATAACACAGATGCCCCACATACAACTAAGGTTGATGCCTAGGTTGGAGGCACAACTGCACAAGTACCCGCAGTGCACACTGAAGTAAGCAGGCTCAAGATTCTCTAAATGCTTGCACACCCTGGGCTAGTTGATGTGGTATAATGAAGTAGAAACGGTATCTATGCAGAGGGGTAGCACTTGCTGCTTAAATAGCTTGTACCTTCATACTACTGAGTATGATTCCAATAGAGTTAGTTGGGTTAGTTGCTTACCGATTTCAGAAATTACTGCTTCACTCCACTAACCAAACCCCAAACCTGTGATTCTCACAGCATCTGCAAGAACGTGCGTTTTGGTTGCCTGCGTGTGGTTATTATTCTGTGGAATGCTATTGTATGTAACGTGAACTCTTCTACTACAAATAACGCGGCGATATCTACACTATATCCATACTATCAATCATAAACCACCTTACCGACAAGGTATCAATCATTGCAGCTACAAAAAACCACCGCTACGACACATGAAAGATCTAATCAAACTGTTGCATATTCAGTTCGAACTATATACGGGCAATGTGTTTTGCCACAGTGCAGGGAACAGAAAACGCGCGTGAGTTCTAAATCGTGGCATATCCGAGCGGTACCATGGATATCATGGACAATCACAAAAGTGCAGAAGTGGCGACTTTTTAAAAAGACTTGCTTCGACCCGGCTGAAACCCACGCGTTGGGGAACATGCACGTTGGCATGTTTTAAGTTCAAGATGCCGATTTTACAAAAATATTTATTATCTGTGTGAAATAAAGATTAAAAAAGTAAATTAGCGTTAGATTTGACTCTGAAAGCCCTGCCACTAGGATCCGGCCCGATCTTATGTGCACCAAAATATAACTTGAGCCTAGACTTTGCTTATAGAACCGGGTGTAAGACACACATAATCAACGCATGTTCCTAACTCGTAATGATGGGATCATTGGATTTTGCTCATTTGAAGCGGATTGCAAAAAAGCAGGATTTCCAGGTCGGGTTTACAGGTTCCAGGTTTATCTTTTGGCAATTTTAAGGATGTCCTTATAACGTTCGGTAGATGCTGCAATAATTTTAAAAGGGAAAAGCACTTGGATAAGCATGGCGTGTTACCCCAAGCAAGTGGTAGGATTAAAATAAAATAATAATAACATTTCCTTCTGCAGAGGGTATTGGGACCAACTCAGATATTGTTCAGTTGGGCGTATAAAATTGTATTTACTTAGTTTTAGGTGTCGTAGTTAAAAATATATCGTTAGGTCATAACGATAGGTCACACTTCCATTCCCAGACCACTAATTCTCCCACTACATTTGATACATGATTATTAACCGTCACCCCACCATTGATATGAAGAAGTTTTGTAAAGTACAGAAAATTTAGGGTAGTAGAAAACGAAACGTGAGAGCAGCAACTCGTCCCTCAATTATATACCAATATTCAACATTAACTTTGTCCGTTATTTTCCAATCATAATCAGCGACGACAAATACACTGAAGTCGCAGTTGACTAGCGATTTCCTCAAGCAATCGCGAGGCAACAATTCAGATATTATTTGAGAGGTAAAATTAAGGATTTGTTAGCAAGGGACTGTCAATTTTATACGCGCAAATCGTTGCAGAATCTGAAGTTGGCATCTACTCGTGGTGTAGATTTTAGACATAGAAATAATTCAAGATGCGGCCGAAATACCGCTTACTTGCACCTGATTGTGTTTGCCAGTTATTGTTGTTTTGCGCCTTGATTTCCATGAATACAGAGACATCGAGTGTGTGGTGCGTAGATTTTGCATATCTAATTTTTTGGCCATTCCTTCCAAAGATTGGAATCTGCCTACCTGAAACACATTGCAGGGGTTCACATGAATTCATAATTCTGAATAACAATTTCCACGCAATTGAGTTTTGTATACTATACAAAAGCGTAGGGACTTGGCGATAAACTGTTTCGTTTAATGAGTTTGTAATAAAGCGATTGCTTTAATGGGTCTATGGGTTTACGTTGTAAGGGTTCACATAAATCCCTACACTAATCCGACACAAGTGCAGCGACAGCAGCATCTTCACATGAATGTACCCATTCATCCGATACTGATGTGGCGCTAGCAGGAGAGTCCGCCTCGGGGGTCCACCGCAGCAAATTGATCCTGGTCGTTCACAGCGCCCATCAGCAGTTGGTTTCGGTCACCCGCCGCGCTCGGTCAAAGAGGTCCATACACCGCAGTCAGATTGGGAAACCATCGCGAGTCAAGGCTTCTTCCATCAACCACAGCAATCAAGGAGCCCGCCATCGCTCAGCCGCTCGCCACCAAACTTACCCAGTCACCACCGTGCCGGGACTTACATGCACAACCTTCCACAAGATTAATTCTAATTGAGGGTTGCACCTTATTCAGTTGATCCAAGCCTTGACACACACAATTAAACAAGTAACAGCCGAAGAAGCAGTTGACGAGCGATTACCTGAAATCAATTCTCCAGTCATCCATCTGATCATTTTTCGATCCGCATGTTAACATATCGCCCAATTACCGACATTTGTAGTTACGGCTCATACGCCGTGCTTTCTCGCATCTCTTGCTGGTAATCATCCACGAGGAAACCGAGTAGAGGCGGGCCTTGTTTCAATCTTTGAAAATATGTGTTTTGCAGGCGTAGCGTTTTAAAATACGAATCATTGTAGACAGCCACAACTAGCCGACTCCACTCAGGTGCTGGGTAAACAAACCAGGAACCCAGGATCTGAAAGATCAAAACTGCTCATATTCCACATTCTGCTGTCATTTTTAATAATTGCTTCATGAGTCATCTTGGTGGCTCTGCATCACCAAGTCAATAGAGGCACGTGCAGTTCAATAATTATTTGCATACGTGCATACCAGATTGATTTAGTTACTGGGGCTACAATTGCAATGGGCTTTTTAATTTATGCAAAGTAGGAGGTAAAAGATATTAAACGGCCATCGATAATTGCTCCTCTTTCACTGGCACCAAACCATTTGTATGCTTTTAAATAATTAATGAGGTTTGCGTAGTTTATAAGAGAATCATCATAAATTTATAGAAAATTGTTTCAATTCCGGAATAAAAACAAATCATTTGTGCGCGCAGTAATTATAATTTCCTTGTATCGAAAAGTGACAATATTTTGTTAGCAATAGATAAAGGATTAAATGCCTTTTCTGTTTTGACATACATCCGATGACCCTAGGTGTATAGATAAGAGATACGAACAGTTGAATGGGAGCCTTGTGTATTTCTTCCACAAGAGACGTCGACTCAGCGCCAAAAAGCGGCCGATTCGATTATTTCTATCTTCACACCGGTAGATCTTCGATGCATAGACATTAAGAAAAAGCTCGAATTACAATCAATGAATAATGCTGACAACTGTTAAAAACATTTCATGCTATCAGTTTAAATAGATGATATGTAAAGTAGATATACAATATTTGCGACGAAGGAAACCTCGACAAATCTACTACTAAAAAGAAACTACGAATTACCGGAGGCCGATAATATAATACGCGTTAACTACGATTGTTACTAATACTTGATATGATTTTGTAAAATGTGTATAATAAGTTCCGTTCCAAAAAGAACCGTTTGTTATTTATCCCATCGCCGATAGCAGTAGAACTATGTCCTTGTTAACTAACACCGGGAGTATTAAAAAATTAAAAAAGATTTCCCACCCTCAAGTTTAAAACCCGTTTTCATAATTAAATTCCGAGTTCAAGTTGCAGATTTTACTATACCGTCAGAGTTATATTATATAAAGTAGTAATGAGTATTGAATAATTTCAATTAGGTATAAGTTTATGAAGAAAAACTCAGGCATGAATAGATGTAAATTAGTTTTATTAGAATAGGATTTTTTTATTATGTCTTAACTAAAAATTTGAGAACAGTATTTTGCAACATTTGCCAAATTAGTCATCCAATTGACATAATGCAGCAACACCACGAATGATCCAATGCCTCTCTTCTAATTCACTGTCGAAAATCGTGTACATCACAAAGTTTGTGGAATGCCCCGTTGTTGATAAAACCCCACGACGTGCGCTAGTTTTGTAAATGGGACAATTATATGCCTTTCGAATTTCTATTTGGTCTTTAAGTTCTGGTTTTAACCAGACAACGGGAACCACATCAAATAAAATTTTTGGGAAGGATTCGTTTAATTGCCGGATTTTGCGATCCCATCTAGCTCCTTCAAGGAATAAACCCTGAAAAGCAATACTTTAGTTTATGGTACCCATGTGTAATAATGTATTTACTGATATTAAAACAGACGATTCATTTTGCTGCATACATTGCTGCATGTAAAATTTATAAAAATTCTATTACGTTAAAATTTATAAAGTAGAAATGTGTTACCTCTTGGAAGGCATTAAATTCAGTAAAATTTTCCTTAATAAGCTGCATGAATTTTTAGGGAGGATGTTAGTTTACTTTACTGTATAATACTAAAAATACTTTACCTTGAAATAAATACCAACTTCCGGTACCTCAGGTACTTCAGTTTCAAAATCAGTAAGAAAGAAGTCAAAAGACACGTGATCGATTGGATACAATCGTTTTCGGGAGTAATTCTGCAAAACTCCAGTCAGGAATGACTGCGTAAAGTAGAATCCAGATAACCAAAAAACATCCGGCGGGCCATTATCAATCCACAGTTGGAGAAAGTCGAGTCGAGCCAATAGATCATTAATATAGGATCCTAAAGGTTTCAAGCTAGGGTAACTTTTCTCTGCCCAGGTAGATGGTAATTTACCAACCACCAACGAGAAGAACAATTCGTCTAATTCATTTGACATGATTACTAAACCTTTTATAGCTTTGATCACATCTATCAATGATTGTCGGATGATTCGGATCAAACGATTAAATCGAATCAACTCTTGTTTAAGAACGGTATTCATTGAGTTGTCATAGAGGACCGGATACTTTTCAGAAACAAATTCAATGTCAAAGTCATCTGGCAACTTCTTCAAAATATTATTTGCTAGCTGAATGACCGTACTTTCTGTATCTCCTCCCGGACCACCTGTTGCAATCTGAGTCTGCGTCAATAGAACTCCATTTAGCAATATAGCTGTCTCTTGGTTATCTTTAGTAATATCAGCATTTTCGTGCAAACCAAACACTTCTGGCTGAGGTGACAATGGCAGACTCTTTATATACTTAATGATCCCCTCGTAACTAGTGTCCTGTGGTACGTAGTATTGCCCACTGGCGGAAAATGCATGGAGAGATTTACTAACAGTCTTAGGACAGTAGAAAATCGATAAGATTGAAGACAGGAGACGTCGATCCTTATCATCTGTGACGCGCCCACCATAATTGCACTCACCGGTTAAATAAACTAAAGCTTCAAATGGCACCTCAGAATATTCAGTAAGAAACATTTGCAATTGTAAAACACTGATACGTAGATCAGATTCATTGAATTCATAAGGTATATTCCAACCCAGTGGTCCGAACTTTCTGCGTTCCTGGACCAAAGCATGGAAGAAGCATAGCGCAAATAAAAGCGCATGCCAGTTGCTAGCAGAAGGAACTGAATTAAAAAAATCCTGATTGGAAATCGGATCAGATGTGTATGATCTCAGTATATTCAATTTCAATCCTTTTGGAGCTTCATTTGTCATCTTCACCCCATTTTGCAAAATGGAAACAGGGAAAGCCCTACTAGGATAACTAGTTAACCATAATCTAAAGTTCTTATTTGTTACTTCCGGTACAATAACTTCATCACAAATCCGATCTAATTCTCGCATCCAGCTCTCAGCAAGGTGGCAATTTTGTAAAACAACCCATTGTCCGGTTTCCAATGCAGTATTAATCATTTTTGATGCAATTGGACCTTGGCCTTGACCCAAAGATATAGTCATCAAATCTGTTTTTTCTATGCCTTTGTCAGCGGCAAAACGAATTAAACCCGCCATTGGGTCCGAGCCAGCTGATAGGACAAATATCAAAGGCGATGTACAATTACTGTCCGAGTATGACTCTTGTATGTTGAACTGTGGAGGCTCCAAATAGGCTTGCCCCATTTGGTTTACAATGTACTTCTGAACAGCAGGGACTATTTTGTCAGGTCTTATACATCGTAAGATGACAAGACGGCATAAATTTACTTTCTGATCCCAAGGACTCGGAAAATTTATTTCTTGGGGATTTGAATTGTCGTAGAACTCTTTCCATTGTTGGATATTTTCCGAAAAGTGTTGATAAAACCCATTCAAACTAAAAAAGTGAATACATAAACATAAATATTTTTAAACAAATGCCGCATGCGATTAAGTTACCCTGATAAACTTGAGGCTCGTACTATCTCTGACCAAGATTTTTCTGTTAACCATGAAGGTGCTGGATTAGGATTTGGATTTGATAAAGCAACTCCTCCAGTTAACAAAAAATTTAAAATATCTTCTTCAATTTCTTCCTAGAATAGTATTCAGAATTAATTAAATTCATTACCAAATGACAACTCTGCATTACTTTTGCCCGTTTGATTCCTATGGTAAGAACAAAGGAAAATATAAGTTTATCCTTCTCAAACAGTGATCTGCAGACATTACGGTAAATACTATTCGTGAAGTAGTTGTTCAAGGAGGTAATGCGTTCAGGCAAGTTGTCAATCTTTGGACTGTGTATAATTGCTTGATTATACAAATTGATAAACCATCCTAAGGAGTATTGATACATCGGATCAATATTAGCCATGTCGGATATGCAGAAAAACAAAATAGCCGAGTGCTTTGAAACTGGTATGTACTCATTTCGTGCATCATCAATTTCCTTTTCAGTAACCGCCGCAATTTTTTGCTTCTTCTGAATCTCAGCACTTAGAACTTTACTGCTAGATAAAATTTTAATTGCAGTTTCATCTTCGAGAATATTGCCTTCTGAGGTGCTAAGCACTTCCAAGATTTTATCTTCAATTTCTTTCAGCTGTTTTTTATTGTTTGCACCTTCAACAATCATAGTATTTTTTTTATTTTCCAAAACAGGCATGTCCTTGGCTACCACAATTCCTAGCAGTTGATCCTGCAATCCCTGCTGGGTGATCATGAAGTTGAGCAGAGTTACCTTCACTGCTATTTCAGGTAGATAATGTGGATTTCTCATTCGGGTCGTAATATAAAACCGGAATTGGAAATTATACTCTAGAACATTATCTCCTAGCTTAATCAGCCATACGCCTTGAGTTTTGTAAATATTTTTAGTCAAGATTGGATCCAATACGGCATCAATTTCACAACCTATGTTTTCTAAAAGGACTGGCAATCCAAACGTTATAGCATTCTCTAGAGTCCGTACATAATTGGCATCAGTTAGCTTAATGACAGAAAGTTTATTGTGCTTCTCCATATTCTTTACCCACTTATTCGCAGGTCCTTGAGGGTCAATCATAAGCGGCCACCTTCGCGCTTGAGTTGATATGATACCATTCTCTATGCTGTAGTTGTCCACCGGAAGTCCGTAGATATTCCAAGCCCGTATTTGTACTGGATCACCCATTGTTGTAACAAGGGAGAACGAGGAAGAGCATGGAACTCCCAAGTTCAAACAAAAGGTATTCCAACCTTTAACCAAATTGGTTCGGTAATTGACAGTAAAAGGACCGGTGTATGCGATCACGGCAGCAGATAACAAAACGTCACCGATTACATTTCCCAGTAGAGCATGCAAATCCTTTGCTGCCTCAGACCATCGATTCTTTTCTCCTCCCAATCCTCCAATTAGTTTTTCGGCCCTGTCCAACTTCTGCGAACACAATTCTATGTTGTCTTCGAGTTCTTTCTTTTTCTTTGTTTCGGCGGCAAATTCATCGTTAAGTGCCTGTAACTTATCCGTGACTTCCTGTAATTGTGCACGTTTTTTATTTAAGGTCTCCATCTGAGCTGCTAACTCGCCTTCAGCTTCTTCCAAATTTGCCTTCTTCGGAGCAACAATTTTAATCACCCTATCATAAATATCCATTGCTCTTATCCATTTGCACAATCCTTCACAAGCTGTTGATACATTTTTGACATAGGTAGGTTCAAACTCTCGATCTGGAATGTACCTATCCCGAATCCTCTTGATAACAGCTGGAGGAATGGCATCTTTATTATACGCCTTTAAACTCTCGAGAAATTTCATGTCGCTAAGAAGCTTTAACGAAGGTCCCCAGTAATCCTCAACCATGATTCCATTTGCATCAGGTTTCCTATCCGGTTTCACACCCTTCATGACACAAACTGCTTCCATGACCAATTTGACCGCGGAAGGTGGATTCTTCATTGATTTGACAACAGTAATATCAGCAGGCTTTAGAGTGTTTAGAGCATCTATGGCTGCTTCTAAAGCTGGAATTGCTTCCGCCAGATCAGATTCGCAATCATCTTTGATAGCTTGAGCTGCAGCAGCAGCTTCATTAGCCAGTGCTTCATCTGCCCCGACAATTTCTCTTTGCTTCTCAACAATTACTGTGTCTTGTTCAATTTTAATCATTAGTTTCTCTGTAACTTCCGAAGCAACGACTAATTTGGGTTGGAGAGCATGGAGTTCCTCTTGCATTATGCCAACTTGGCCTGCAGCAAAGTCCAATTTCTCTAAACCAGTCTCATATCTTTGAAAACCTAACGTAATTTTGTTTACTTTGAATTCGTACATTTTCTGGAAAAGATTGATCAGCTCCAAATATGAAGTGGGTGTAATATAAGTTCTTCTCCTTTGTTCTAAGTAGAATAACTCGGACTCCTCCTGAACGGTCACATGAAAATACTTACAACTCAACATGCACATATCTACGAACTTGGGTTCAATATCCATTTGAGCTAAATACATATTGGCAACCATTTTTAGTGCATCATCTGGCCATTTTGAGAACCAATCAATAGTACAACAATTAATCAAGGAGGGGAACATTCTTACTCTGGTTCGGAAAGCATCTCCAATTGGACTCATGCAAAGGGCAATGTGGAGGTTAGCTTTAATACGCTCAATAAAATAATTATATAGAGCTAGCGGCGAACTATCCATTTTTTGCCCACTTTCCCGCATTGCAGTTTGCATTTTCTCTAAAATCTCACCTTTTTCATCAGGTTGATACAAGTTAGGTACGTCGCCTGTATTCAGGACCATGTTAATATCTTCCGTGAAAGATTCAGTAGCAATTTGAGTATCTGAGAAAAGGAACACCACTGGTTTACCTTCAGTGCCAACCATCAGGAGTAATGTCTTGAGGTCATCGCGCCACTCAGTCATGCCATAGGTTCGGGAAACTTCAATTTCATATAGCTTGTACTCTGACATGCTAGTTGCAAGTTTTACAGCTGAATGACGCCCGCTTCCCCCAATACCAACCAGCATCATGTGACCGTTCTCTTGTTGCAAAATTCTGGACACTCGAGATACATGTTCAATTGCGAACATAAACATCACCAAGTTCATTGGTGATTTTGAGAGCATGTTATAATCACTTAGATAGTAATTTATTCGTTCGACTAGAAGTTCTATATCCGTAATTTCATCGTACTTCTTTGTTTCTGCGTCAGGTTCTAAGTAGTTACCAAAAAATAGATTTCGAATGTGGTATTGAGTTAATTGCTGTTCTCCTTCCGGCAACAAGTGAGCAAGAACCTTTTCAATAGGTTGACGGAGTGTATTCTTACAATTATATTTAACCATCTCAAACAGTATTTTCCTTAAATAAAAGAATGATATCAATAAATAATTTATATAAAAACAATGTAGCAACAGCAAAGCGTACATTCTGAGAACGCGGAATGCTCAGAGTCCGGCTAATTGATGCTTTACAATTAAATTGCAACAAACAGAATCTTACTTGTCTTCCTCATTAATCAATCTATCATTAAAAACTCGCAGGGTTTCATGTATCCATAACCGAATTAATTTATTGCCGTCTTCCAGAGCTTCATATGGTACCATCAACATTCCTCCAATTACTCTAGCAAAATCCCGGAGGGAAAATGTATAATGCGACTTTGCCGGGGTTGGAAGAAAGTTCTCGATGGCTGATTTATAAACTTCCATTGTAGCTGCAACCGCCATCTTTGTCAGCCGACTTAATTCTTCATCATAATCTTTGGCAAAGTGCCAATCCATTATTGTATTGAATATTTTCGTCAAAGTTGAGTCTTCAAAGGAATCCGTGCACACAATAAACATATGCCTTAGAAATCTGCCAGTTATCATATTTGCTCCACCTCCAGGTTTACCCATTGCGCCCACAAAAAGCACATCAATGAGTTGCAGAATGTTGGTATCCTTATCATACCAGTAACCATGATCAATCCACTGTCGCAATAATTCCACTGGTGGTTGAGCACCCCACTGCTCTCTCTGTGGCATTCCGAGGTCGTCAACAAATAAGACACATTTCTTGCCCATGGAAGGTCCAAAAACACCTCGACGTCTCTTGTCTAGTTTGGACATAATAACTTCTTGGGTCTTAAAAATAATTGATTTAAAATATGTTTATCTTATACGTTATTTCCTTCCCACATACCATTACTGAACTAGTCCTAGCACTAAAATTGATGATATTTGCCAGAAATTGGTCCTTAGGTAGATTGACCATATGGTCCAGAACAACTGCAGACTTTCCAGTACCCGTTGGACCCAACAGCAAAATCGGATAACGGAATGCTAAACACTTTTCTAAAAAATACTGCTGGCAAACTGATTCGTTGGTTTGTATAATCAATTTGGCAACATTTGCGTCCGGTGGGATGATCTGGAGTTTGTCTACAGTATCAAGCCAGTGGACCCATGTGCCATTGTTTTTTTTATCGTAGTACCAGTCAAAGATATTGGAGCGTTCTGGAAATATCTGAGCTTTTGTGAGTTTGAAATTCTTAGGTTTTGGATTTGATTTTATATCCCCATTCAGAAGTCTTCTGTAAAAGTCATCAAAATTCCGGCGCCCATCTGCATTTAGTAATGAGCCAAGTCCCCATGCCACTGCAAAAATTACAGTGCATTGTATCCAGATACTGCTTACTTGGTTTGCATCAGAAAGAAGTATATTAAGAAGTCTTGTATAGGTCTGAATGAGACAATGTTGCATTAATTTAATAGGAGATAGAAGAATTTAGAGTTTACTTACAAAAAAAAGATGGTTTATTGATGTATCTGTAAATTGTTTGCAATTGTGTGAAATTTCATAGTAACAAGGATCAATTAACCAGTCGGTTATATCAAGAACAACATCCATTTGCTCTTCACTTATTAGCTTCACTAAACGCACTTTGTACGATTCCAATAAAGGTGCCCAGCCTAATAACTTCGGTTCCATGTAGATCATTCCACAACGGCTTACTGTAGCTGGAGAAGCCTGTTCCAAATCAGCTGGTTCAAAGATCAAATTCATTTTGTTAGTCATCTGTAACAAATAATTATTAAGAAACAAAGTTATTCTCTTCACTCAATTTCAATTACTTGAATAATTTCCCCAGACATCAAACACAACTTTTTATTGTCATCCAGAACTGTATTCATATTTTCAATCCACACCGCGTCTACTGGACCATCAAATAATATCCACTTCCTATCATTCGTTGTAGAGTTGGCATATTCCCTAAAAGTTGTGGCAAGAACTCCATCAGTCCATTCATGAGATGCTGGATCAAACTGACCATAAAGCTGTCCCATTGTGATGGCTTTTGGATTTATTATACGGTATACTACTCTGTTTTCACGAAGCTTGATACCCTTCATCCCAGATATTAAAGTGAGGGCATCGGCTAAGGCCTAAAAAAATACATTTATATATATATATATATAATGTTATGAAATATGTTATTATTAGATTACCTGGTAAGCACACGTCTTTCCGCCCATTGGCTCTCCAACGACCATCAAACCATGTCTCACCAGAATCATCTCATATATTTGCATAACTTTGTCAACAAAAAATGGTGTTTTTTGAAGATTCTTGATAGCAAATACAGTGGTAAGGCCATTTGTAAGATCAGTACGGTCAAAATCTGCAAGTTCAACTCCTGGGAACAAATCAGAGTAAATTCCTTTAAAAAGAGGCACGTCTTGGGCCAAAAATTTAGGTAAATTCACATCAATAATAGCTCGTAGAACTAGTTGCGCTTCGTCCGAACTTTGATATGCTCGTTTAAGAGCGCCTGCCGCTAACAAAACGGATTTAACGGCTCTCATGCCATAATCATAATGATTTTGGGAAGATAATTGTTCTGAACAGAGTTTGTATGTATGTACAATCTTCTGTGCCAACGCTGCAGCTGTGATAAAACCGTAGGAATATAAGGAAATTTCACCAATCATGGCATAATCGGGTACCATCATTGCTACAGTCCTAAACAGCACTTTGAGATTATCCGGCAGTTCCTGTCGTCCAGCATAACCAGGATTCATAGTGATAAATACAGTGCAGGTTGGGTCCAACGACAACTCTGTACCTTCAAAAACAAATTTCTCTAGCTTAGCGCTTACAGCCATTTGAATGCAGAGAATCTGTTGCGCTACCACGGATAAAACTTCTAATTCAATTCGGTTAAACTCGTCAAAACATGCCCAGGACCCAGCTTGAGCCAAGCCTTTGAAGAATTTACCTAAAGCTTTATAGTCTAGACCGTCCGAACAGTTGAAGACCACACATTTCTTGGCAACTGCTTTTGCAAGATCTTTTACAGTCTCCGTTTTGCCAGTCCCCGCAGGACCTTCAGGGGCACCTCCCAGATTCAGCTTAAGTGCGCCCATCAAGGTGCGGTAACACCTGTCTGTTAAAGGTGTTGCCACTAGACGACCAGTGTTGCCTAAGTATTCGAATCCATATCCTACATCGGTGGTGATCATGCTAACAGTGACATTACCTTCCATATAGTAGTATCTTAACTGCGAGATCCATTTGAAATCAGCAACTGAGTCAATTTTGCAATCCCGCAGGGATGTGACTATATCTCTGCCATGCACATCGATGACAATCAAAGCTTCTACGGTAATCTGTGCGCCAGGCTCCAGTTTCCCTTGGACCAGTTTTACAGATTGTTCAATTTGTTTTGTGCATTCATTGACTCTGGCTGGTAAAGTCTTCTCAACAATTGCTTTCGTGACATCTTGTGTCCATGATATGCAATTGACACATTGCACAATTTGTCCTGGCCAACTCACAATCCACGAAGGCCTATCAGTATTTCTGTATGCAGCTAAAGAAGCCGTAACGATATCTTTCATTGACTGTATCATCAGACTTTCTACTTGAACCAGCCATTTCTCAACCATTCCTTTAGCTTCCTGTGGGTGTATCTTACCACTAAATGGAACATATTCTTTTTCAGCACTAATCATTCCTGTAATTTCCTCATTATCAATGAATTTAAGTAGGTTAATACCTTCGAAGCACTTCTTCAAGTGAGGTTGCACTCTTAGAGGATCCTTGGTCTCAGAAAGAATTTCTAGTAACTCGTCATTAGACAAAAAGAAGAAACGTGGGAAGAACAATCTTTTCTTTTCCAAATAATTGTTCAAACCTTTCTGAATATCATCCAGAAGCGCGTTGTTCTCTCTTAAGATGTAGATCATGCTTGGATAGTTCGTTGCTTCAATCACGTGTGGATCATGCAGAGTGTTGTTTTGCATTAGCTTCCATTGCCTATCAACAGCTCGGAAGTTACGAGCTTCAGTTGGCATTTGGCGCATGATGTCCTCTGAGCTAAAAATGGGCTCTAGGTACATCCAAGTAGCCTGACATAGTAACCACTGCTCTAAAATTTCTTGCATTCCAACTAGTTTTGCTTCCCAGTCCAGCATATCCCCTTCAAATGGTTTGACGTATGGTGATCCCCGCATTGTCTGTGCTTTCAGAATATGATCGTCCAACAACACTTGAATATCATCAACCGCAGCTAAAATGGATACGCCGGTTTCCCTATAAGCCACCAACTCGAAGCAAACGTCTAACCATTCCTCCTTCATCTTCAGAAGGTTCAACTCCAGTGTATATTCTTTTGTTGCTGACGCACTTATCTCTTCCAGTTGGGGAATATACTCGCACATGCCCGCTTCAACCATATCACTCAAAGAAGAATTCAATGACAATGGAAGGGGAACTCCCATAATTCGACGAATTTCCTCCCAGTGACGCTCCTGCATTCCTTTGTTACAGATTGTTTGCAATATCGGCACAAAGAGTCTGAACTTTTCTACTTTTGCGCGAACAATTTCCGCGATTCTTCGAGCCCCAGCATTTTCATGTAGTGTTTTTCCTAGCTTATACAAAATACGCCACATTTCCTCAATTTCTTCGGAAATTTGTTCCGCATCCAAATCAAGGAATGGTCCATAGTACCAAATATCATGCTTTTGGTGGAATCCAAGCACATTATGCCATAATTTATCGAAAGGATCAAGACTGTTAATCATTGCATATAGCATCACAAATGGTGACACTTCAAATTCCAATAATAATTCCTCTTTATTGATCGCTTCCGCATCTGCTTTGTCCTCCACCAACTTTTGAACTAATTTCTCAACAGCGCTAGTATTTTCAAGCATCTCAGTCATAGTCAGCATTGCTGGGTCCTTCTTTTTAAATGCACTAACTTGTTTCTCATGTTTCTTCAATCTATTCGCAAAGATTTCTCGTTTATGTTTAAGCAATACTTCAGCTTGCTCTCGTTTCATATTGAGTCTTTGCAATGCCGATTCTATAACACACTCCATATCTTTGGGCCACACAAAAACTCGAACATTGAGTTGAATATCCTCCCGCTTTAAATGAGCGTAGTCCATTAGAAAACATATATTTTCGGCGGTTTCACGGATCTTTTCGCGAATATTAAACATGGTAACATCTCGACATTCAGCGACATAATTCATCAGTGCTACAAGTTCAGCGACTGTTTCCGGTGATTCGGACACTTTCTGGGACATTTCGTCAAAAGTGTCGCATATTGCACGATTGTGAGCATAACTTTTCTGGATGAAGTAGTTAACTATGGTCATTCTGAGATTGTCCACTATTCGGTAGAGAGCATCATTCAACTCACCGCATTCTAAACTGATCAAGTTTAGAGGTATCGATCTTCGGAGAAATATAAGCTTAGTTTTAAGAGCATCATATTTTTCAATACGCTTGCCAAAATCTTTCAGATATGGAAAGGGATCCTGTTGGAAGAAGTCGTTTAAGCTCTTTTCCGCTTCTCCATTGAATAAATAACAATACTCGTCGTACATTTTTAAATACTCTTCACAACCATTCAGGTTTGGAACAAAGTACTCATTAACTTTATCATAATACTCGGATATTCCAGGTTCACTGATGTCAATTGACTTTAGGTACAATGGCTCATGGCCATCTAATTCCGGAAATAGCTTCATTTCCACCCGTCTCAATAGCATATTTGTATTCAAAACCTTATTTAAAAATCCAATCAATATTTTCTGTAGATCTCCCATGTTTGGCATTAGTTTTATTTCACAGGGCTTCTTTGTGAGTTTTGCGTGCACTTGTACCAAAGGAACATTTTTGAAGGACATATCCTGATATGACTCCTCAAAACAATTTCCTTCTTTGAATTTGTGCATAAATTCTACAACCCGATTCATACTTTTCAGAAGCAACTCACGAACCATGATGCTCATCATTGTTGCAACGCAGTTGAAGAAACTATCAATTAAGAAGTTATTGTCGAATGCATTTCGTGGCGGAATATTTTTCCAAGTGTCTCTATAGATAACAAAAAAATCCGCTGCATCACACATAAATGCGTCTTCTATTTTTTTTCGACTTTCTGCAATCAGTAAGTCTGCTTTTGATGACAAGGCTTTCATATCTAATGGCAAAGTGAGCGTGTCTTCCAATTCATCAAAAGGAAGAATGTACATATCTCTGTACTTTTCAAACCAAACTCTACGGATATTAATCATGATGGGGTTGCCACAAAAATAACGCCGTTCCATGGACTGTTTTGCAATGTTGTAGGAGTTGTGATGCGGGACTGGACTCCGAATGATTAAAGTTGGATAGACAAAAGGTCTCGTCTGGATTTTAAGTCGTTCCCATTCCATTGGATCATTTAAAGTATAATTAAGTAAAAATTTCCTCGTCTCCATCAAGTAAAAGTACTTAATTTCCTCGGGATATCCTTCGACGATCTCTGCATAGAGCTCTAATGTACTGAATTTTTTCGGGAGCGTTTTCAAAGCTTTTTCAATATAAAACTCATCGAGTGGTGCAACCTCTTCTTCGGGAATACCCTAAAAATACCAGAAGTAAATGACACATCTTTATACTTCTTTAAATCTTTAAGACTTACAATGGTCATGTAATAAGATATTCTGCAAAGATCTGCTTTTCGAACAGGAACCTTCATATCAGCTTCGGTACATCGAATTAAGCGTACTTTTTGTACATCAATGTCAATTGGTAATTCAGCTTGCAAATGTGTATAAGACCTAAAAATAGTCAGAAATTACTTATAAATGTCCACGTTAGTATCAAGTCGCCCCTATCGATTCATAAATCATAATCAACATAAATTGCGTTTGTCTATTATAAACATTATTCTGGGCCCACTACTTCCCTAATGATCTGTATATATTTTTAAAACTCCGATAAAATTTGCTATTCCTTTTCTATCCCTTAGGTGTGGAACAATCGACCAAAGCGTTTGATTACAAAATTTATTCTCTGCATTCATTTGGTTGCTGCAAATAATTTCGTAGCACCCTTAGTTCGTTATCCCTCAACTAGTACTTCTCAGAACATAATTTTGGAAAAATGCGAAACACATGTGTTCTTATTTCTTGATCTCAAGCAGAAAGCACACTTTGAGTCGTCTATGCTAATTAGTTTAGTTCCTGCAGTAATTATAAATAAATTTCTACAACTCCTATGTATGCATAATAATTTACAATACAAAAATAATCATTTATTTAATTATCACCATAAAGCTATATTTAAAATCTTAGATTTCTAACTTTTAACAAAACTTTTTGCACCCCAATATCTCTTACTACTTGCCTACTACATAAGCACACAATGTTTTATGAAAACTTCTAGTCTGCATCATCATTGGTTCAGGCAGTGCGTTGAAAATATGTTTTGAAAACAATTCTAACTAACAAGGCAATTACTTCATCCGATACTATGTTTCAAATGACATAACTGTTAGACAAATAAAGACAAAAACGCAAGCTGAATGATGATTTTCACGTATGTTGCGTAAAATTGTCTTCTGAAATTAATGGTGTAAACCGTTTTCCTCTCATTTGCTGGGAATTTTAATTCAACCCCAAAGTATTCGCTTGAAATTCGTAGTACTTCTTTGCAATACCAGCAAAATAAAATTATAACATGGCGTAGATATTCAAATCTTCGCAAATAGATTTTCTTGGGCGATGATTAATATTGATGCAAAAATAGGGTAATTTCAATCGCAAACAGGGACTAGCAAAATTCGGCGATTCGCTGAAAGTGTTCTAATATAACACTCAATGTACCCGATATTCGTAATTCGGAATTTAGGTGCTTGCTTTGGGGTTTAATTTATGTTTTCTTAAATGAAAACTGCTTTTTAAACTGATGATCCAGTTGTGTTTACTTGGACTATAGTAAACTGGCCGTTGCCCAGCGTAGAAACAGATCGGGATTCAAGAAGAGCCCGCCGAGAGAAAGGAACTACGCGTCAGCAAATTGATCGTAAGGCGTGCGAACCATACTAATGAGTCCAAGAACCCGACGGAAATCTATTTGCGAAGAAATCACCAATTGCGTAATTCGCCCGTTCTCGAACTTGGGACGAAAACTTTGTGGTTGCGCTAAAAAGAAATGGCGCCATTGAGGGGGCAACGGTTTACACCATTCGACTATGTTTGGCATCAATTAGTAATTAAAATGTATGACTGATATGACTCATATGATCTAATTGCCAGTATCATCTTCTGTTTGGACTACGCCTTAACTAACAGACTAACTGTTCTATATACTATTTATAAATAATCGTGGTATTTACATTCTGTGGAAGTGTCTAATCTGTTGTCTTCTGGGCGTTCTAGGTTTCCTTGGATGATGTTTAGCTGCGTGTTTCTTCTTTAAGTAAGCACCACTTGTAAGTTCGTGAAGGCTTACAATATCTGGGACTGAACTCGTTGCCTTAATTTTCTCAGTCTTCTTACGTTTCTTTTCCGGTCTATCGTATTTACCAAGCTTAGCAGGCTTCAGTCGTTTAACAGTTCCATCCGGATTGAATGTTTTGGTCGATCCGGTACTCCTCAGCGGAGGCAAATTTTGAATTTTTAGCTCAAGCGCAGTTGGAGTATAGCATGCTCCTAGAATCATCCCACGATTAATCTCTCATCGCTTATATATATATAAGTCACTTACCAATAACTTCAGTGGGTCGATATAAATTGAATGTATCCTTGTACAGCATGCCTTTAAGGTGGGCATCTTTCGTAAAGATTGGTGGAAACTCTCTTCTCCCAATAATCTTTTTGTACCTACGTGAAGGAGGTGACTCTTCAAACGGAACCGCCCAAGGTAGAGGAGGATATACAGGTGGTGCCTTTCTTCCAAATTTATCGCAAACAGGAAGTGGTAAACCCATTGTATAAGTATAGGAAATAAATGTATAAAATAAATTGCGCACAATGTCTACCAGCAGTCAAGTGACTTCATAGAGAATGTGTGTGAGTAGAAACGATTATGGAATATTTGCGGCATTTCCAGGGTAACAAAAGTGAATGTTTTGTTCTCATGAAACTTTATTGATCTAACAAGGAATATAAATAGATAATATATTCGAAATGAATGCAAGCTAATACTTTGATTGGAAATACTGCAGTATAAGTGTTATTGTTCTTCTTTGGTTGAAATGTTTTAAATTCTAGCATTCACGATGAAGCTCGTTGTGGTGGAACGTTCTGCATGATGAGAAGATGGGTCCTGGTATTCTTCATATTCGTGTCGGCTCTTTTCTTGTTTGTGTAGTTTGTCAATAGGTGTATGCAAAGGGTCAGCATTTGAAGAGGAAAATTTCCATTCTATAAAAAAAACATAATTGATTGGCAATTGCACGTTCGCATGAGGAGACAATTACCATTTGCAACCATGCGAAGGTGCTGCAGTAGATATTTCTTATCTTTGGATTTTAAAACAATCATCTCTTGTAGAACGCTAACCATTGTTTCTTGAGCAAGTGCCCTAGCTCGCAGATAGTAGATAAATCCGCTAATAAAACCAGCAGACAGATTAAAATAGTTGTAAGCAAAAAACATAACAAATACTACATCATCAGAATTATCACAACAGCAACAACGCCTGGCTTGAACAAATATGACAAAATGTGCCAAAGCGCACTTCCCCGTTCCAATCGTAGAATTTCGTCTTTGAGGAAGTCGTAGATGTATCTTCTTTCGCCTGGACTACTTCCAAACGGACCGCAACTTGAAGCAAACACCCTGCAAGAAGTCAATTTAATTCGTCAAGTTCCACCGCTCAAAACTAATCGAATTACAGAGCCATGATGCACCCAAGGCCAATCATTACAAATAGAATAGAAAGGAATGTGATCACTAGAAACCAAGTGTGCGTATTGGTCGCCCGCCAGAACTTGGTAGACGGTTTGGAGCACTTGATTTCAATCAATGTTGTAAAATACCACATAATCCAGTATTTTACCACTATCAACGCACCCAATAGCGGGGCAAACATCAGACCCAGCCAGAACAGTGCTTGATTGCAGATTAGATGGACTGTGTGTTCAGCTACTTCAAACTCTGGGAAATCCATCTCTGATCCAGTACACCTAATAAAAATGTAAATGCATTATATTAGCTTATATTAACAGATCATTGGTGCATAATGCTTACATTGCCCCAATGTACAGCAGCAACTTCTCAGAGGCAAAGAATGCGATTGAGAAGATGAATTCAACAATCAGCAATCTGTATACTTCCTGTCCCAGTTTAGTCTCCCAACATCCAGTCTGCAAAGTAACATTTGAGTAAATCTTCCCTGAGTTGACAATTGAGTCGATACGAGGTTATTACGATTTTATTGGCTCGGAATAACCAGAATCCAACCAAAGCAAAAATAACAGCAGCATGTAGGACAAACGTGCGCAGCAGCGTGATATTGAATGCCTTCCGTGGGTTTTCATAGTCTTCATATCGTGACATTAACGAAAACAAAACTGGCACCAAGTAGATAACCGCGTTGAGAACAACTGCTGTGATGATTCCACTCCATTCGCTGTGGTTTTGTACCCAATGCCAATCTAGGAGTAGCCAAATACTGTAACCACTTGCTCCCATCAAACCCAAAGTGAGTAGGTGCGCTGTCAAACGCATCATGAAAGTGAAGAACTGTGATTTGCAGGATGTTGTTCTTTGGGGGCGCAGTTCTTCCTCCAGAAGTTCCTGATACAAATATAACAAAGCGCAAAATAAGTTTTAATGCAATTTCACTTTGATTCACTAACTTTTAATTCGTGAAAAATGGCAGATGACTTCAATCTAGCAGCTCCTTCAGTTGCCGTTCCGAAATCCCAAGTACAGAACACTTTATGAGCGAAGACGTTCTTCAATCCTCCTTTGGTTTCAATGAAGTTAGTTTTATAAGACCTCATCATACTATAAACAACATAAAATGATTGTTGTATCTAACTCAGATGTAGTATAAATCAGAAGTGAAATGCATACCTAATGGCTAATGTGAACAACAACGTAATGTAAAGCAGAATCATGGTGTAAAAATAAGCGCGTGGCATGGAATAAGAAAAATATTTGTTCACTGTGATTGAAGTATTCTTGTAACAGCCGTAAAACATTGCAGAAGACTCAAAATAACCCTTAATGTATACAAGGAAATATTTAAAAAACAAAAAAATCATTAAGAACCCAAATAAAATTGATCAAATAAATGGAATATATCCTGTGCGTAACTTACTTGCCCAGTGAAAAGATCTAACACCTTGAAATCAGTTCTCTTTTCACTTTCCTGGTGCTCTGATAAATGAATCTCAATTATTTTTGGCACAAGAATGAATAAAAAACATAATAAGAATGTAAGGCAATTTAGAAGAAATAAGTGACGGAAGAAACGAAAGAATATTCCAGTTGCAGATCCATATTCCCCATCAATTTTCTTCATTGTCCCATTCCAAAGTTCAAATGTGAAAAAGTCTTGAAGCTTTTCCTTAAACTACAGACATTAAAGATAAGTAAAAAATATTAAATTAGAAGAAAATTATATACTAACCTTTTTGAAAGACCAGATCATGTTGAATTTTATCATTTTCCATCCAGATATCTGGGTACCCCTCTTCCCACGTAAATTTAACTTCTCTTTAACAAGCTTCTTCATTTTAAGACTTTGTGGCATGTTTCTCAGAGTTGTCTGCCTGAATTCCAATCCAGACATTACCCCTTCACCCAATAAGGACTCCTCTTCAGTGCAAATCTTGTCCACAATTTGATCAACATGATGTAGTGTGTGTTCTTGATCATTCAAATCTAAAACAAGTGCAATTAAAAGTCATACTTAGGACGTCTGCTAGAAATCTAATTCAATACTTACAAATTGGATTGTTATAATCTTCAGGACTAGTACTACCTCGTTTGTGAGCACGTGCAGTAACGTTTCTGTGCATTGACAGTCTTCGATGTCTGTAACCAGAATAGTCACCCTCCACAGGAGTCTCCAGAGACTCGTCAGAACGGTTGTGGTCCATTATTTCGATTATTCACTGACCAGTTTCAATACAGAGGAACATGTAGTACACACATTCAAAATGTGTTATCACACAAGAAGCAACGAAATCAAATTTGATAAAGGGTGAATGTGACTGCGGCTGATTGGCTAGATTGTGAGGTTATCGCATTATTCGTCATACATATTTTATGGAAACGATGGAAACAAATGAGAACATTCGAACGATTTGAACAAATCAAACAACTGAGTCAAATAAACATATGCAACAATTAACAAAGGAGGAAATCATAATTTGTTTTTCAAAGAAGTTATGCGGTATTGAATTGCTGCATTGAATGTGCCTTTTATGTTATTGACCAAGCAAATCTGAATGCATATTTCTAATTGGATTTTATGAAATAAGAGAACAATTAATAGTCAGGTACCAATCAAACCGAAATGAGTAATGCATTGTTCGTAATCTTATCAGTATTCTTGATTTATTCGTTATATTAATTTCAGAATGATGAAGGCAACACAATTGCTTTGGTGTTTGTGCGCTTTTTCTTCATTTTGTTTGGTTAACGCAAAAAGTGAATTTGTCGTTACATAACAATGCTAGATACAATCAATACTAAGACTGCTTACTATGTGTTCATCCAGTAGTTTCCTTTTTTCTTTGTTATGCTTAAATTTTAAGAGCTTAAGAGCATATGCCTTTGCTCGATATTTGTATTTTGCGTAAACGAAATGATGCAATATGCAAATTAATGGTGTTAGAAAAGTCGGTACTTTTCCAAATCACTTCCAGAGCAAATAAATGCATCGATTTCAACCTTATCAAGCAATTCTTAGCCATGTTTACAAGTAACTACGATTATTTATTCTTCAATTGTTTAGGCTACCTCTTACTGACTGAACGCGAATCGTGTGGCTCATGAATAATTCTCACATTCGTTGATTTGCGTTAGCAAGATTATGGCTTAATTAAGCGAATGGGCAAATGTAAACATGGCGAGAAACTTTATTTCAGTTGTAAACAAATGGTGTTTGTTTTAGCGGCCCCCACTGCGCGTCGACTGTACCTTCAAAGAACGGCAGATGCCGCGCGGATCCATCGCAGGCCTTGCACGGCACGACGGCATTCAGTCGCATTTTGTACCCCGTCCGTGGCGTCTGCGCTTCCGCACGCCCCGCTTGCCCCTCACGTGCAGTCGCCTGCATCACCAGCAGCACCTTCGCTCGGTCGCGGCGTCGGAGTGTTATGCTCGCAGCGCAGCGGGTTGCGCCTTCACGTACCACCCCAGCCGGCAGCGCGCGTGCTGCAGGTCTTGGCCGCCGCCTCGGCTCAACGCAGCGACACCAGCGCGCGTGTGTGCGACGGCTGGCGATAGCGTGCGCGTGTAACGATCGCGGCCAAGTCGCCGCCGTATTCAGGAGCGCGTGCAGCAGCGATGGCCTATTCGCACACGGCAGAGAGCGACGCCTGGGCGCTGTTGGCGTTGAAGTCGGCGCCGGCGAGCCCTTCAGCAGTGCAGTGGAGTCCCGAGGAAAACGGCGCGGCGATAGCGCGCCTTGAGGGCCGCGAGTTTGAGTACATGGTGCGCCAGCATCGTATAATCATCGGACGCAACAGCAGCCGCGGAGACGTCGACGTGAACATGGGCCACTCAAGCTTTATCTCGCGCCGGCATATCGAGCTCTTCTTTGAGCACCCATACTTCTACATGATGTGCAATGGCAAGAACGGTGTCTTCGTTGACGGTGTATTCCAGCGCAAGAGTGGCCCCGCGTTGCAGCTGCCTCGCTCGTAAGTAAACAATTGCCTGCGCGCATGTTATAAATACGCACAGCATGTGCGCGCCTAACCTCAAAGCGCGAGGAGCGCCCAGCGCGTTACATAAACATGTCGTCCGCAGTGTTTTGGTGTGCTGCTGGTGCGCTCCGCCATGGCTGCGGCGACCACGTGACGCCGTCGCCGCAGGAACTGTTTGTTTACATCAACCGGGAGCGCGCCGACGTCTCTTGGCGTGTTATTGATTGTAATTCGTGTGCAATTCGCACACCGTCGACACAACGTCCCTCTAATTTCTTCCAAATTTACACGTGCAAATAGCCAATCGCCAAGATGGCGTGTCCCCTTCAATTGTTTCCTGCGATTTCCTTTCCTCGCTGCTGCGCGTTACCGATACACGAAGGTCACATCAATGCGTTATTTGTGTTATTGCCATTTGTTTACTTTCCTTGAGCGACCAGCGAGCGAACGGCAGTGGCCGCACATGTACGCAAACCTGTTCTCGAATGTTTACAAGTCATCATTTTTCATTTTTTTCATGTCCCCAATTAACATTCCTCCATTTTGTTTACACTGCATTTACTACGCTGTGCGTTTGCCCGCCGCAATGCGGCACCAGCCAGCAATTACCGACCGCCGTAATCATAACAATCAGAAAAATGTGCGAATGAGCGACTGTATTGCGAGCGCGCAAACAAACGCCGCGTCGAATGTCACCCGCTCGAATCAAGTCCGCCATCGGACGGACTGTAAACATCATCGTAATGGCATAAACATCGCCTGGCTAAATGCAATGCGCCTAATAGCAAAAGCGTATACGACACAAGCGCGTTTTATTTCAATGGTCGTCCAAGCTGAGCTCAGAAAACATCATAAGCGCGCGCGAGCCGCGTTCTATTTTCGACCTCGAAACGCGGAATTTTCTATATAAATAAACGCAAATAAGTGCTTATCGCATGCTTGTTTTGATTCAGTCGCTGGTAGTGATGCGCGACTCATTGCTCGATATATGAGTGCGGCTGTAATCGCACACAAAAAACAGTGCAATAGCGCGGCAATAATCTGATACACACTATCAAAGGTGTTTTGGTTTTCCACAAATCATTTGATTATGCCCGAAATATGCATACTGCGTTTGGTTGGTATAGTTAGGGTTGAGTAGCAAAACAAAAATCCAATTTGAATATGCGCGCTGAGTAGGTTGAATAGGAACGAAAATAGAACCCGACCCCGAATGCGAATCAAATCAATAGCTGAGCGGGGTGCCCTCGAAGACATTGATTCTCCTGTTTACGTGTTTTCCTTGCTTCCCTTTCAGTGAAAACACGCGCAACAGGTGTTTTTGGAATGCCCAGTCATAGTTTCACCCTGTTAATCATTACATTACAATCAACACTCGACGTTGTATGTTTATATTTTCGACCGTTATTTCTAAATCTCAAGACAGTTTTATAAATAAATTATATTTTGTAAACTTATTGACACATCGTTTTATTTGTGTTTCTACCTAATATTTGTGACTTTGGCGATGTTGTGGGTCTATACTGGAATCTTTATTTCAAGCACAAAACACTAATATCTTGATTCGATTTCGTCCATTTCAGTTGTGCTTTATATTTTAGATCATATTGCATTTTATTTTCTCTAAATATGTATATACTTAGTATATGTTGTTATATATCTGTTAGATATATATATATATATATATATCTTCCCCCATGCAAGCAAGTTTTTTTTAATTTCCTATTGACTTATCGACTACGTTCGTCTTTTAAGTATACGGGGGGCGGCAAAATCGATACTACAACGGCGCGCGTGCAAGGGTGATGCCAAGCGCACACCATTCTCCTAGTGAGCTAGTTGCTTGCTTGCTTTGTTAGGCAACAACTAAAAATAAACATGAGGTCGATGTCTAGTGACTAATGACTGCGGTTAGTTTGCTAATGAAGAGCTTGCGAAACATGTAGCACCGTCCTTCAGTTGCCATTGCCACGCATCCTTATGATCAATGGGAAATCAAGGGGTTTGTTTTCGTTCTAGGTGTACATTCAGATTTCCAAGCACAAACATCCGACTCCAGTTCAGTTCACTAGTAGATGAATCCAGCGAGCCTCCACCAAAAGTCAGGGAGGTATCGCCGGTACGAATGCGGGACCGTTCGGGTGGAGGTTATCCTCTACCTCCGCTAAGGATCAACATACCCACCGATAACGATACCTACGGAAGCCCGTTCCCGTCTCCGACGGGCACCATCAGTGCAGCCAATAGTTGTCCGGCTAGTCCACGAGGTGGGCATGGGCGGCGAAATATCTCTGCTGATTTGAATCTGGTCGCTCACTATGCGGCGCAAGTGGTGCATCCAGAGGACACGCATCATCAGGTGAACCATAGTCCTGAGTATAGACAACCCACGCCTAATGGAAATTCGGTTGGTATCAACTACAAGTGCTGCTAAGGACACAGAATACAATTGGTGTTCATTGCTTGATGTATATTTCAGTTGCCACATAAAGATGGTTATGGCGGTGGTGGCAGCAGTGTCAATAAGGATGACGCTAAACCACCGTATTCCTATGCTCAGCTGATTGTACAAGCCATCGCGAGTGCACAGGATAAGCAGCTTACCCTCTCCGGCATTTATAGTTACATCACCAAGCATTATCCCTACTATCGCACGGCGGACAAGGGCTGGCAGAACTCCATACGGCACAACCTCAGCCTTAACAGATACTTCATCAAGGTACCTCGAAGTCAAGAGGAGCCAGGCAAAGGTAGCTTCTGGCGTATAGATCCGCAGTCCGAGACTAAGCTCATTGAGCAAGCATTTAGGCGACGACGGCAGAGAGGTGTGCCTTGTTTCAGAGCACCTTTTGGACTAAGTTCAAGGTAAGGCGCTGTCCAATCAAGCCTTAAACGTATAGTTATATTGAGAATTCATGAAATCATGTTTTAGAAGTGCACCTGCTTCGCCAAGCCATGTAAACATGTCTGGCCTAATGACACCCGAAGGTCTCTCTCGAGAAGGTTCTCCAACACCCGACCATATGATTGAAGTTAGTCAGTCGGCACCAGGCAGTCCTGGAACGACGAGCTATGGTGGTAGTAACACTGTCATAAGTCAACAAATGAATGCGTTGGTGGGCGCTACAAAAAACCGCTTACTCATGTCCCAGCGAGCAGAGCTACAAGACGTGCCGCTGCAGCAGCAGCAAGGATCTTCTCAGATGCAATCCGCCAATGGCCAGGAGTACCGTGATGGTATTAACTTATTAGCATGCTTGTAGTCGTGTAGTATTTCTTATTTATTTACGTCATTTTTTTTTTGCAGAAAAATATTTAATACCTAGTAATTATATGGAGGAGCGATCACTGTCGCCATCTGCAACATTTTCCCCGCAGCCCGTCATCGTTCAAACATCCAATTATGCACCTTACAAGTAAATACCTCTAATGAATATAATGTTGATTTTTGCCTTTTGTACTTTGATTAGTAAGCGCCATTAATTTCATTTAAATTGTAATGCATGCTGTTTATAACGTGTCAACATTTATTAATAACTATTTTATAACTAAATAGCTATTTAAGTAATTCGACTGAAGTGTATTCAAGTAATCTGGTAATGCATGGAAAATATATGACGCAAATGAAAAGGCATTTTAGCCGCTTGTTGGTGTATGAGAGTATTGATTGGATCTCTTTGTAGCCCTGGAGAGCTTAAGCGGCATCTCGAAGAAGTTGTGGAATGCCCCGCGGAGAGCCCGACAAACATCGTGGAGGCACCGGATAGTAGCTTAGAGCCGGAAATCAAGCGGCCGCGGTCAGAGCAGCAGCCGCCTTTCGATGCCGAATAGTCTTTCTCCTTCGTTCCCTCATCAATCGCGGGAATAGCACGGCTAGCGAGCTCCACACACGCTTCGCAGGCAGAGCGCGGCTTTCTAAGTAAATTGTCATGCTTGTTCGACTTCATTTCTCGCACTGACCGACATTCAGTAATAGGTCCGCTCTGCGGCAAACAGTTTCGATCAATTTAAATTATTTATTTATTTATGTTGACATATCATGTATTTGAATGGCGCGCAGCGGTCTTGGTTTACTTCGGTTGTTATTTATTGATCATTATTGGATTATTTGTTATCTAGTTAATTATCTATTGCCGCGGTTTGGACGAAGTGTCGGTATCACTGCTTGGCGTTGGGGCGGAGATGGGCGGTATTGTTTTATTATTGTACACCGCTCATCGGACGCGAAAATTCAGAAGACGGACAGGACAACACGTTGTTTCCATCGCATGCTGGTCGACTGCTTGACATAATGTTATTTGAGTATTGAGCTGCATTCGTAATTGTAAAGCCGAGCCTCAAGTGTCGCGGGGGGTGGCGTTGCGTCTTTTATTTTATTTACTTTAATAGTTTAGTTTAATTTGCGCCGCCTCACGCTGAGGAGCCGCGTTTGAAGGACCGGTTGCTGGTTTTATTTGATCCGCCAGAGAACGCGGCTTTGCTCCCGAAATGCCTTTCAATCTTCTGTTAGTTAATTTGCGGGCATTCCTGCGCCGAATGTTTTTTTTCCTTTTTCTTTTTGATTGCGTGCGCTCTTGCAATTACGAATCGTGCAATAAGAATAATTTTAATACATATTTGACTGCGTTCTTTTCTTGTTTGCCGTAGTTTTCTTTTTTCTGCGGATTGAAGTATTCGCCGCGCGTATATTTGATTTAATTAAATTAACCTATGGGACACCTCTCAGTGTTAGATCGAATCTTGCAGTCTTACTGATAAACCATGAAACATTTACCTAGAGTAAGGTATTTACTATACCAGCTATACTAGCAAAACGCAGACATCAGAGCATTAGCCAATAAGGAGCCACTCGTTAAATTCCGTGCGGGAGGCTGTTAACGATGGCACTTTTGCGACGATATGATATTCCGTTTATTTTCAATTGCAGAACACACCAAGGAGTAGTGTTAATGAATTGATGTAAATTAAAAAGGGGATCTATTCACAAATGATGAATATACACAATAATATACTGATGGACAGATAAGAAATGTTGTATTATTAAGTAAACTAAATAAAATTTAATCTAAAGAATCTGACACAGCGGCAATTGTCGGTGACGGGAAAGGTGAAAGGAATCCAGCACAAGCGCGTATGACCTTGGAGTGTTGTATGCTCGACCTGCTGCCGCGACTAGAATAGTGCATAAGTAGTCACTGATTACATTTATTGAATTCCAGTGTCATCCACATGACATTCCCTTTCGCAAAACGGCAGCAATAAAACTTATATACATAGAAAACGTGTAAAATTCGAAACATGGCGGTGTGGTAGCGGTGACAGAGTTACAACCGTACCACCTCTACAATAAATAATCCAAACATTAACTAGCGGTAACTAAACGTATTACATCGGCATCGAACTTTGTATCCAATCAATGGCACACTAACCACGATTTGACTAATACGACCACGAGCGCTTTAAGTAGCGTGATCATTTCCAAATCAGGACAACCAGCAGGAATAAATTAAGTACGAAACTGGCGTTGATTGCATTGGAGGCGGAATCACCTCCGGTTGCGATTTCATTTGATGATACCTTATCCTTCATCTTCGGCGGGATGACGAGTTTGGCGTCGCATGCAGTGCCGCGAATTGCATCTGGCACAGTAGCGCTGAGAATCCGGAAGTTGATGTCCTTAACGTCCAGCCGCGAGTACATGAACGTGCTGAGGCGGTCCGACAATACCCACAGATTGCCTTTGGCATCTACTTTGATGTCGTTCGGGAAAACCATGCTGACGTTGCTCATAAACACGCGTCCTTGGGACTGCATGGTGTATGATGGGTTCGTTGTTTTCCAACAGGCAATGGCGTTGAGGTTGAGGAGGGCGTAGAATAGGACACCGGTATTCTTGTCCAGAAATGACACGCTACTTTGGGCATTGGGTCCCCTACTTCCCAAGAGTTTGAATTGGTGGAAATTTTGTTTGGCTGCTTCTTCATCTCTCAAGTACTTGGTGTTGACAGAAAACTCGTTGGTACTGCACATTGGATGGAAATACAAAGTACTGAAGCCATCTTGCCCCGGTGAAGAGAGGCCAAGACCAAACAACGCGTCCGTCCATTGGAAAGTGATTCCAGAAACGTTGAATTCTCCAGCGGTGGGATCCATGTGGAAATAATTGTGGACAATGCGCCATGAGGTCTGCTTCTTCCAGGAGTATACGATCAGACCAGCGGAGCCCAAATCCCCGAGGTAAGCATAAGTATCATCGCAGCTGTTATCTTCCACAGCGATATTAGCAAGGAAACTCTCGTCCTTCATTTGATCCTTTGGAATCTGATACCTCCTTAACAAGAAATTATTGTGCAAGTCGTAGACCAATAGGGACGCTGGAGAGTAAGCTTTGGTATCCCCAAGAAGGTCAGCGACCCCTGTGTCTAGTACCCACAGACGACCACACTGATCAGCCCGGATACGGAAAGGTGAGACAATCTCCGGCGGATCACTGCCTGGACTCGTGGGCAACTTGTGGGCTTCCCAATTCGGATACGGGCGTAGTTTAGGACTATCCATTGGATCTAAAAACATGAGTGACGTCATTCCTTAATGAATTGTATTAGTGATGAATTATTATTCAATTTGTGTGACATTCTCCAAATGTGGTATGATTCATTGTGGTCATTTTAACACGGGAAGGAATTAACCGCACATATCGATTAACGATTGCGACATATTTTAGGGTGATTGCAATTCACGTTGAGCGCTACAATTAGCAGCGAAATCGAGACTATTTTTGATCTGATAAGAATCTGCAGTCTATTAGTGAGTGTTTCTCTACTTGTTTTAGAAGCGCATGGAAAATCCCACTTAAGATTGTGATAATGTTTTTTTGAAGTGGGGAATATAATTGAAGGTTGATGCGGTTGATGCCCAACAAGGATATGTCATTGAGGCCTCTAACAACCTTTGTTGAATAATACAGAAGATTGAGCGGTTATTTATACTGGGGTTTAAGAAACAAAACAAATAAGCATGCAGTAATAACGTGAATTTGAATGTCATTTAGAAAGTAAGTTCTTCAGTCCATGCATTTATAAATCACACAAGTAACCGTAATGCGCAAGCAAATGACAATCAACGTGAAGCGGGTACCCAGCAGGTGAAAGTGATGCGAATCGCAAACATTTGTTTGGTGATCAGCGACAGACACTTGTCGCGCATTGCGCAGTGTTCTTTGGCTGGCGGCTGGCCTCACCTGAGAGATTAATGTAGGTCAATGATGCAGCCACGCCACTCTTCCATCGTGGTACCGTGATAAACACGCGCTCATCGTGCACCTCCAGTCCCAACGGCAAGTTGTTCTCCTGCACAAACTCCCCTTTGCTGATGGCGTCCGCCCGATGCTGCTCCGACGGAAAGTCAAACTCCAGCTGCCGCCACTGGAACTTTACATTCAAATTGTCCATCGCGGCGCAGTTTGCCGCCACCCCAGCAAGCAGCGCGAGCCACAACCGCCACATTTTCACTTTCGACTTCAATTCAATCTTGGATTCGGGGTGCGTTGCATAAACCGTTTGGCATTACACTACGCGCCGCGTCTTTCTCGATGGACAAGTTGATGAACGGTTGGGTTGATTCACGCCGATTGAAACTTTTTCAAAGTCACACGCGGTGAATGAATGCTGCCGAGTGCCCGTGATGGCCGAATGCAAATTGCGCGAATATTGTGCGTCGGCAGCGCCCGGCTCTTGAATGAGCCGAGTTTTTCTGGCGTGGATTTAATAATTGTGCACCAGCAGTCGCGGCAGGGTGTGCCGTGTGACCTTACCGAAACGTTGCCGCGCTCTGCTCTTGCTCAACTTGCGCGCTTAACATACACATCGCATTGAACATTACGTAGTTAGTTGGCCACTGAGCGCCGCAGCCGTCAACTCTGTTTCCATGTTTCACGCACCAACTTTAGTTAATAGTGAAAGTGTACGACGAAGTGTACCTTCCTTCCACTGCGCGGGTTAGGAGCGCACATTAAATATTCAAGCTAGAGAACGGCGTAGATAAATACGCGTCACGCAACTCATGGAAGCCGAAAGACTCACTTCAATAATGAAACGCCATTGCGAGTTTGGTTCTCCTAGACTGGCGTAGTAAAGGAGCACGAAGCATTCATAGCTAGACGTGCTGGAATAGGGCAATTCCATCGTAATTCATGGCAGTTCTAAGTCACTTAGCTCGCTCTTCTTGCCGCATGTTGTTTTCTCTCATCAATGGACAAATTATGTTATATATTTGCTTGTATATCAACCAAATTGATAGAATAGGTTGATAATAGTTAATAGCCTGACGCAAAACTGCTTGAAGATATACTGTTTGTAGGTAGGAGCTGTAGCCAAACAGAACAAACTGGAATTTCCTATTTGTAGGTCACCTTGTGGTCTTGTATTTTGTATGTGAAAAAGTCCTAAAATTGCGCATAGGGAAAGCTTTGCTCAATTTGTAACAATTTTATCCATTCTGTAATTAATTCTGAATGGAAGGAGTTTGTATGAACTGGCTTATTTCATCGTAACTTTAGTGACTAATAAACAGCTAACATTTTTTATAAAACATGGGTTTTTAAAGAAAACTTAATGTGTTCTATTAGGTGGAACACATCGAAATGATAGACTTACAGACTTAATTACTGTTGATATGATTATATAATGTCAAAAGCCTGTTTGGCGTTATAAATTTGAATGACTGAAAATGTTTTCAATGCAGTTTCCCAAGATGAGATGAAACACAAACTAAGTATGCTTCGTATGAATTGATTGCCAAAAACTTATTCTTTCCTTACCAATCATTCGTTTGGAATGACCGAAAATGTCCTCAAAACCTCCATTGCCTCCATGAATCAACCAAATAGCTATTGAGCCATTGAGAAAATGTGCCCTACATAACTGATCTGGATATGAAGTGGAATGAAGTAAAGCATATTTTTCCTTATGAACAAGCGGATATTTTCGTCATCTATTTTTCGCTTTTTGAATTTTGAATTGCATTGCATAACAGCTACAATGAATGGAATATACGAGTCTTACTGTGAGTGGTGTATCCAATAACATACATACATTTTCGCGGAAATCAGTCCCAATAACAGCTCATAACCTTGATAGTTGATAAAGCATAATTGAATGAATGCAAATATGGCATTTGCTAATTTGACAAAGAGCTGACCCAATTGATAAATAACAAATTCCCTTTTAGATGTGTTCGGCGTCATCCCCAAACAGAGAATCATGTTAAATAACGAGCAATATTGATCTACAACCTGATAAATTCTCGTCGATTTTATCCCAGAAGCAACAATGTTAGGAAAGTAGAATAAATATAATGACAAAACGAACATAATAGGAGTGAGTGCAATTGCTTTCAGGAGCTGCTAATACCAATGCGTTTGTTTGTATCATATACGGCTACCTTAATCGCAGGAAATTGGTGTTTTCCGGTTGGTTTAATGGCACGTCCAAGCCGCAACGTTTGAAACAAATATTACGACAATGCGTATCTCAGTAACTTGTACGGACTGGGTAATTCTGCCTTTTGAAAGTAATCCTAATTCGTAATTAACACCAATCGAAGGTGATAACAAGGTTGCGTGTTTTGAATTTTGCACAGCAACATATTGATGTTGAAGTACCCACTTCAATTGAATATTTGCGCCTTGCCTGAAAGCAACTTTATTATTGTTTTGACGACAGTTAATGCATCGCAAATGATCACACAATTTTGTGAAATGTTCCAAAATATCCGCAAATGATTTCATAATGTGGAGGCACATAAAATCTACATTAACGACGTTTATTGAAGTTGTTTGTAAACAGACATGGCACGTGCTCGGAACTTTAGAAGTTGTTGAAATGTTGCGAAACTTGTTACGAGGAGAAATTACTAATGCTCACTCTAAGAAACAGATTTCTACGCAATTACAATTTTCACATCGTGTATAACGCGATGAGCAACCTTCGAAATGTGAAAAACGTGACCTTGGTAACAATTTAGTTGTTATACGCGTTTATAAACCACCACGTCATTCGGTTTGTTTGCTTCGTTTGTTATAGATAGTTTTTATTTAGACCTTAGATAGTTCCTATTGAAAGTGAATGAAAAGAAACCAAAATATATTTTAAGTACATTTATTTCATGCTATTCTACCTAAATTAAGCCAGATAAATATTTGTACAGATCAGGTAGTAACAGACAATGTGCCTGCCAATGATGGTTTGTTTATCCTCGTCCTAGTGATGGTCAATAAATCGGTTCAATCGCACTCCTTCATCATCGAGCAGCTCATAGATCCTTTCAATCTTTTCAAATTCCTCTTTGTAGACCTGTTCAGCTGTCGCCAAGTACTTCTCCACCTTCTCTGCCAATTCCTCCAGTTCCCCCTTCGAGCAAATATTAGTGCGAAGAAGGAACAACGCGTCTAACAATTTGTTGTATTCCTCAATATATGAACTGAAATCACTCCTCAAGGTATTCACAACTAGGTCCAATCTGCGCCTGAGATCAGCCTTGTACTTCTCTTCTTTCTCCATGTCTACCTTCTTTTCATCCTCGAGCTCTTTTCTGGTTATAGTTAACTCGGTGTAGTATTCAGCAGCCACTTTGTATTTACTCTCCAAGTCCTTCCGAATCACGCTGTATACCTTCTCCGGATCGAATGCAGAGAGTTTTTCTTCTAATCCTTGCAGCTGGATGTCGACACGGTTGCATTGCACATTGTAGACATGTGCGAGGAGCTTTGAGGACGAAAGTAACTGAGCGTTCATTGTCTCAGCGTGCGGAGACATGATTTTCGTTGAAAACAATTTAATTTCTCGCGAAAGCTTGTGATGCTTCATGTCGATGGGAAACTGGTATTTATACGGCAATGACCGTCGTTATTGGCAGCGACTGATAAGATAACATATGGCGTGTTAGGTATTTGTGAAACAGCCGAAATCTGTTTTTTTCTACCGACGTACTGATATTATCTGATCTATTTTTGCTAGAGCTAATTGATTCTAGTGTAAGTTGCGTTCTCAAATAATAAAGGCATTCAAGTATCAGTTGATGATGGCATGCATTCCATGGACATCTATTGTGAGATTCTTTTTTTTCATTATTTAAGACATAGCGTCGAATGAGGTAGTTGCATTGTCAGTATAAACTATTTCGAACGACTAATGTAGGAATAGTATCTGTGCTTACTAGATTAGATTATTATTGTGTTTTAAATTGGCTGGTTATAGCTTGACGATAAACATAAAACGATGAGTATTTTTGCAATTTTTGAACATTCAATGAAGTATAAAAATAGAGGATGGAAATTGTTTTTTTCGAATCCCTGCACCAAAACTAGTATTAATTAATGAACAAGAAATATTAAAAATTTCTTTTCAGCTTGAGAATATCAGATACATAGACACGTATTTTGCATTTCATGCTATATTTTATTGTAAGGGGTAAAATGAAGGGATGCTGGTTTTATGCATTTAAAAGCAGCATCCAAATGGATGGAGCGAATAAGTAGATATTTTCATAATATGGTTTTCACTTGACCTGAAGCAATGATAAACAGTTTCGTTGGAATATTCCACACATAAACGGTAGAAGGTCGGCATAAAAGCTTATTGAAATTAAAGTATGTTTGAACTTTTTTTAGCCATGTACGTGACCGTAAATGAGAAGAATGTGCCAATAATATCAACCATGACAAACAAATTTGCATTAGATTAAAATCACTCCAATAGAAATAGAATAAGTTGCATTCGGATGGCCTATAGACTACCAAACTCAAACATATGTAAATCTATATTGTTATATTCAATCGGATTCTAATCCCTAAATTTGGAGAATATACAATATAGAATAGAATATCCAAATACCATTCAATTCAGTAAACCTGAAACGATTTTCAAGGGCGCGCAAGAATATTGGCCACAAACTTCTGAAATTAGTCATTAACATAAATGAAAATGTACAATTACTCCAACGGTATTTATATCTGTCAGATCTGCAAAGATTATTTGATTGTCAGATTTCAAGGCGTTAAGCAACACTGCTCATTGATAATTCATTTATAGCATGTTGATACCAACTTCAAAACTTCAACTTCAATCGGAGCTTACTTCAATAAAAACAACAATTTTGATAAACGTATGTATTCCATTTACGATTCTCACGTTTGCTTAAACATATTAGTAGAATCATGATTGTCTCTTCTCATTGGGTCGTAGACTAAATCTGGGTCAGATTAGGCTGATGTGGGGTAAGTTCGGATCGTATTTCAATAAGAATTTATTTAATGTATACTTCTTGGATGGATTCTTCCATGTCTAATATGCATGCGTAGTTCAACTTATAAATCGATGATATCTACTTTCACGATCCAGTGCACATTCCTAAACCTTGGTTTGTAAGGTGTTCTATGGGGTTCTCCAATCCAAACACTATTTTCAAATATTGCGTAGTAAAAGCGTTTATTCATTAAAACATATATGTTCGTGTTAATACATATTAATAGGTAAATATATTTTTTTATAAAAGATAAATATGTGTATGTATAGTAGTGTACATTAAAGAGAAAATCGAGCACCAGGCTAGCATCTTGCGTCTTGCAAGTTGATAAAATCGATAAGCAATTCTTTTTTTTTTTTGTATTTTCTTTTCTTTTAAAATTGAAAGCAAATAGAAAGCAAAGCAGGGCCACTTGGTAAAAATTCTCTTCTACAATTCCAATATTAAAGAAAGCATCGGTGGCATTTCCGGCGCGTAATCGGTAAACCGCGTAAATAACAATGAATATAAAAAAGGACACAGCAACAATTAACATAGATAGAAGTACGAGTAGAGAGGCAACTGCACGACACACGGACTGACGGTGCACACGAATGTTTTACACATCACAGCGATTTAAGACGAACTTGCTGGGGACTAGTCCTGATCCTTGAAGCGTCGGTAGATTGATTGCACGTAGGTGAACACGCATTTCCAATCTGGACGACGCGTCGCAACCATATCGTCCACGTCGAGGAGAGGCGCGATGTCGGCTTTCTCACTGTAACCCAGGATGAATGAATTTCGAAATGTCTTTGGAATAGGGAGTTTGGGGATACGTACTCGGCGACTCGGAAAGCCAGTGTGAAGTTGTAACGCCGGTTGTTGGGCGTTAATTTGCTGTAATCGAAGGCATCGGGTAGGAAATGATGCACGAGCGCACAGAACGCTAGACCATCGGCCCAGCATGTCGAGAAGTTGTCCAGTTTTATGTTCTAAAATATATTATTTACACAGGTTATAGCATGCTACCGAAAAAGAACATCGTGGCAGGTACATATTCCTTCCGAAAATATTTCTTACATAGTATGCTCAACGCGGGAAAATCATGGTTGGTAAATTCAAATGTGTGCTTTGCTTGAAAAATATATTTTCGAAATGAAAGACAGAAACAAGCGAAAGAGTTGTGATTGCCACTCCAACCCACACGTTATTACGACACAAGAAGGCACAACAGGCACTCACATCGTATTCCCTCGTTTTCATTTGACACCAATGGAGCAATCTCTCCTTGATGGTGCTCGCGCTTTGGCTCAAATTCGGGTCGGTAAATTTAAACATCGGACCACCGCTTGTCGGCGTCTTAGGGGTGCTAGGGGATGGCATGCGGAAATGATTAGTAATGATATGGTCCAGAGAGCGCCCTGTATTAATTCGCATTGGGCCCATGTGTACCTGGTGCTTACCTAGGCGGTGTATTCAAGCTGTTCTGCCGATCCATCTGGCGGAACTTGGCAAACGGAGACATGGGTTTCTTGACTATCTGTTGCTGCTGGGTGACTCGTGTGGTCACTGAAATCAGGGGCGTTAACGCATTCCAATCTGATCGCAATGCGGTTCTAGTTACCTTGAGTACGCGTCATGGGTCCCTCGTTCACCGACTTGGTAGTGACGATTTTTTCTGAAATTACAATCTAGATTAATCATTGGCTTAGCAACGCACAGTCAAGTAAACACATTGTTAACATGCTCTCGCTGACTAGACTAATGAAGCGAAACAACGGTTTAGACTCGTTTTAATTACAAGACAAAACTAAAACGGGAAAATGCTTGGTTTGAGTCTGTGTTCAGAAATCACAAGGGGTGGCTGGGCCCATAGGCGCAAGCGTATTAGTTCAAATATAGGGGTGCGCACACCAAAAATGATAGAAATTACGCTATAACATGATTAAGTCAAATTGAAAGAGTAACACTCAAGCACACGTCAAGGCCTCTCACCATTCGTCGACGTCCAACGACGTTTCGCATTGAGTACAATTAGCAATGAGCGCGATTTGATCAATTTGTAAAAGAACAAGGCGTTTTTCTGGGACATTGTTGGCGTGCGCACGCACCACCAATACACTGTGTTGTTTATAAAATTCTGTAATTTCTATCCACGTATTGCCTGCTTTCTTCAATTCGATAATTCAGTTCGTAGCGTCTAATCCGATCTACTACGTACTCAAATCAATAGGCAAAAACCGAACACAAAGGACCAAGGACGTACACATTGAGTATTTTCGTTATTCATCGTCACAAATGAATTACTACAAACGAACGAGACTTCGAAGAGTCAGTTGCAAACACGACACTTGTTTAAAAATATGGAATGACGATTGATTATGTTTAATGCCTCGATGCAGTTGCTTCTTCCATGCTATGGTGATGTGGGTTATTAGGTGGTCGACTGAAACAGATCCTCGAACGCCTCATCAACGTTCGTCTCATCTAACAAATCGAGACAGACAATATCAGGCAACGTGCGTGATCTACACAGACCTGTGGTCGATGTAGACACCTTTTGCGTCGTTTTCGTGCGGTTCACCGCACGTTGTTTATAACTATGGTTGGTAGTCCTGCTAGCCTGCGAGGTTTGTGGTTGGGACCCATGCCCAAAATACGCTTCCATGGTTCGTTTCTTCGTGAGCATCTCGTCTTTACTCATGCCTGCTTCAAACTGTTTAGGTAAGGCAAGAGCATGTGTTGATTTGGATTTAACTACTGTCCTTGCGTTCGGTGATGCCCTGGCTGAGGGCTTTCTTGCAACCTGCTCTTTCTGTACAACCTGATGCCAGGAGTCAGATTTAGTAAGTTGTGGGGATACTCTCTGCTGGGGAATTGTTGGCTTTAGCGCCGGTTGTGCTGGAATCTGGAGTTTGCCAGTAACAATACTCTCACCTCGAGGACTTATTTCAAGGGTATCCATACTGGACGATTTACTATTGACACGGAACTGTGGCTTGCCAGAAGCTGGACCTGCTACATTATTTGTACTGGTGCTGGGACTTGTTACAACTGGGGACTTGGCTTTGATCTCACTTTTCATTTGCAGAGTGTTTCGTAGATTGAAGGCTGCATCCATTTCATGTTCATCGCGATTTTTGGGTTTGTTCGTCACAGTTACTGCTTGTTGACTAACCGGTCCTGACATTACTTTACTACTTACTGCTAGGTGCTCGTGGACACTGTCGGTTGAGGTCTGAGTTTCGTAAAGTGAACGCTGCTGAGCTTTTTGAGGTATTCGATAAGTCACATTATTGTAGAATACATGTGACCCATGGTCCCGGTTTTCATGCGGTGCAGTCACATCATGCTGATTGCTTGTTTCAGGTGCTGATTGATTGTGCTTACGCATTTGCAGGTTCTGGACAGTAGGACTTGTCGTATGGAAACTCGCAGGGATGTTATCTACCGGAACATGGTGTATGCTATGTTGGTGGTGCTGATGGTTGTGTTGCTGGTATTGATGACGCTGGTGACTGTAATCCATTGGTGAATTTCGACTTTGGTAATGATCAACATATTTCTCATACGTATCAGGCGATCCAATATAATCCCTTACAATTTCATCAGGTCCGTCTACATTTTTATTAAGTTTTGGTGAATTGCCCTTGTTGCGAGTTTGGTCATGGTGGTTGTTTCGTGTTTGTGGGACCGGCGCAAACGCGCTTTTGTACTTAACATTCGATTGAGCAACATATTCAGGTTTGGAATCTGATTGTATGTTATTATATTGACCACTCAACTTTCTAACACCTCCGCCATTTACCACCGGAGGTACGTAAGTAACCGTCTTTTCCAATTTATTTTCTTGTTGCAGTGGTAACCCCGTAGGCGTGATAATCTTTTCTTTGCTCAGTCTACGTGGCATTATTTTTGGCTCTTCTGGCACATTATTCATCACTTCAAATTTGCTAGCTGCTAAACTAAGAACCCTCCTTTCTCCAGCTCCATTTTGGTGGTGTGGGTTATTTGCTGATTTGTTTGACCATGGTGCCGAGTTGTGCACGGGAGATTGCACATCAAAAGACTTTGGGCTATACAAATACAGTCCCCCATCTCCATGATTTGAGTCTGGCGTGCTATGATCGGTTTTAATATTTGCAATAACATCCGGTTTTGGTGTTTTATAGATTGGTTTGAAAGCGGATTCATTCGGATTGTGCATAAATTTATTTAATGAGGTTGTCTGAGGTTTATTATGCTTTTGGACGGATTCGACTTTCAGGTTTCCCGTAACAATGTGTTTGTTTGCATAAACCTCACCTCCAAACCTTGCTCTTACATTCCGACTGTGCTCCGAAATTTTCGGTGACTCAGTATTCTTCCAGAAATTTCTTGCTGAGTTCCTATTCTGTACTTGGGGCATTTGTGGCATTTGGTTATCAGTTGCACCACGTTCAAAATTAGTTTTAATGTTTCCGAATTTTCTAGTCCAGTTGGTGCCACTAGTAGTTTCAACTTGTTGCGTGTGACCTGCTTTATCCCACAGTGAGATTTTATTATTAGCTGCCGAATATGCGTTCTGGCGGTTAATAAAAGCAAGGAATTTCTTATCGGACTCAGTTTTGGGCTCAAATGATGGTACTTTCGTCTGGATTGGTTTAACACCTTTGCCAACCCTTATAGGGCCCCTAAGTGCAAGATAGTTACTTCTACGAGTGGTCTCCGGTTCAGTTAGTTCGCCATCACTATCGATATCGCCGTAGTAATAATTGGCAGGTTTAGGAATGTCAATGGTGTTTGCACGTTTCATGCGAGACTTTTTAGTGTTGAATCTCTGAGATTTTTCTGCATCTTGAGCATAGATTGGGTTACTTTGTAAGATCACCGGCTCCTCGTATGTTGTTTCGGGAATGGTTGTAGCGACTGTAGGTTGTGGATACGGTTGCATTGGTTGATGTTGGGGAGGTGGGTAAATACCTTGATCATAAAGGACTACTGTATCTCCATCTTTCAAATCATTCGGTTGACGGAATGAACTAATTGAAACTTTTAATGTGTCTTCATCGGTCTCACTTTCGTTGATAAGTTCTGGCTGTGATTTAATTCCTGCTGCAATTTGCACCGCGTTGATGAGTTCCATATTTTTCTCATCTAATGAAAGTGTCTGCAGCAAGGGTGGTTTTGGATCCGCAGGCATTTGATCAAAGGACAACGATTGTTTGTAGCAGTATCGGTCCATATCAGGTACAGCGCAGATTTCGTCATCATGTAATGGAGGTGGTAGTTCCGGTAGCCGCTCCATTTCTACACTTTCGTTACTAGGTGTTTGCACAGAAGAAGAGGTACCTGAGGTGTTGGCACTGTTGGAAAATGGTTTTGGCATTGCATTTTTCACAACAGCTTGGTTAACTTTAATGGGCCCAAACGAAGGTTTGTCTTCACTCTTATTCTCGAGCTTCTCCTGCAGGGCTGGGACATTGTCTTGACTACTGCTCAGCACAAACTCCTCCATAATTCGACGTGCATCTTCCAACTCCTCGCTCGTCACACCTACAGTGTGGCGACCACGCTGGCGCTGTTGTCGACGAGCAAAGCGCCCGCCACTCAGCCGCCGTTCTTGATTTGTGCCCGAGCCGGCGGCGGCATTGTTACTTTGTGCGGCTGGCACAACTACCAGATTTGTTTGCAACTTTGTCACAAGCTGCAACAGCGAGTTGCGCCGCTCTAGACTGATGTCGGACGATTCGCTGCACAAGCACGCCGAAAGCTTCTCCAAAGCATTCTGCACTTCGAGAATCAGGCCCGAGCGCAAGTCCTCGCCGGACTCGGTGCCCGAGTCGGCTGTCTGCTCAAATTCGGGCGCTTCGAGCGCACTTTGAAGTAGAGGTAACAGTAAAGACTCACCGTGTATGTTTCCGCCTTGGATTTGCGACTCCTCGATCGTCTTTTCCATGTAATCAGAGCATGCTATAAGGAATGGAAATAATAATTAGACATGTACAGGTAGAGCATGACTGTTACGTACCTTCCTTTTCGGCCATAACTTGTTTTAATCGGAGTCTGATAATGCGACGCTCCTCGTACTCGGTGCTTTGTTCCAGCTGAAAACAATTATTAAATAACACGTAACACTCCATAATATCTTAACGCAATCATACCAAGAGACGCAACGTCTGCTCGTTCCAAATGGTGTTCAACACGTCTTGCGTAATTGGGTGCGTGAATGTTCTCGTGTTTGTTTTGGGCACTCCGTTTTCCTACAAACCGAAGCAGCGTTTAGTAAAAAGCAATTGCAGCACCAATGACCTACGTGATTTCTCTCAATCGGCGAAATCCGTGGCGTAAAAACGCCACGCACGTCGTGTATACGAAATTTTTACATGGCAGTCGACCAAGTTAAGTGCTACCAAAATAGGCGACTCGTAAGCGGCGCACACCGGTCGACGTCGCGACGCCACCGTGTGCACACCATGTGTGCGTCCGTCGTGCGCGTGCACAACTTATTTATTTATATTTTCCGCGCGATGATTTAACGGTTGCGGAGCGCCGCAGGTATGCAAGAACAATTCGCATCGCGTACTCCACGACACGGTACAAAACCGCATCCGCATTTTCGCGACGGACGCCCTGCCATTATATAATTAACAACTTTTCAAGCTGAGCACCGCGAACCAATACGATTGGCTAAAAACGGCGATTTTAGCAAACGCGCGTTGACATTGAAGATGAATATAGATAGCATCAGTTTGCCGTCTATGGCGAAACTCACTCAAATGCCCCACATCATTTTCCACAAATCATTCAAACCGCAAATACGTTTGCGGCTACACATTTGTGTGTATTGTTTGGCCTATTTATAATTTTTGTTTGTTTTTCCAAAAGCGATTTCTATTTGCGTGGCAAGCGTTTCCGACGTACTGTACTGCGTGTGTTTCGTCGTGGGAATATGGAGCAAACTCAAAAAAGGACCAAGCAAGAAACATGTTCGCCATGGTTTCCAACGCATATCCTGCCAATTTGCATCTCTCAACTCAAAGTCTTGAAAAGTTTATTGCATGCATGACATTTTTACTAATCTATTCCAAATCCACACTTTATCATAATTCAAGACAATTTCCGTCACACTTTCAGCATATCTACTTTATCTTTTAGAGCAATGCCGCTGAGATATCGCCATATAATTTAAGCTCGGATGCGGAGTGTGCTTGCCAAACGCCTTATTTGGACTCGAAGTCGAATGAAGACCGCGCCACACGCGTTCATCACCTTATACGCAGCGAGTCGGCATGAAATGATTGCAAACGTATATATTGAGTTCAATGCGCATCTAGTGCAATTTATGTAAGTCAAATTAATTAGTCGAGGCGCACACGGTAAGCGAACAATACGTAAATTGGTAGCCGAACCAACTGAAACTGCAGCTTACAAAGCGCGTAATCCGCGAACTCACGACATAGGTATGCCATCATCTATTAAGAAACGACAGTGAAGAGCTGTGGCGGCAGCTAGAAGGTGCACACTGCAAATTACCTTGTGATACCACGGCTTCCTCTGTAAATCCAAGCGGGTGCGAACACTTAACGTGATGGTGCGCACTCAACTCAGCTAGACTTGGTGTAAACTTGCGAACGTACGTAGTACAAAGCGGTGCACAGTGCACTGTCGCGGCGGACGCAATGGGTTCGATGGGGCGCGGAGCGTCGGCGACTGACGTCAGCGGCGTCGACAAATTTAGATCCCATAGAAAAACGGCCAGAACCGTCGATCTGCCGCTCCTGGTTCGTTGCGTCGTGCGCGGAATTCGGTAAAAAATAAAAAGCGAGCTGTTGCCATCAGCGCGCGATACTTGCCGTTACGGTCGTGGTCACCTTCGTCGTGCGCTTGCTTCCCGTTGCTGTGGAGGAAGCGGTGGCGGATCTGGCCACATTGCGAGTGGTGGACGTACCACCTTCCATTCCTGCAAGAATCACCTGCGAGCCGAGGAACTTGTTTAGCATTTGGCGCGCTTCCGCATCCTCAACGCTATCGCCCTCGACATGCTCCTCGGTCTTCATTCGCGTGATCACATCTTGGATGCCACTTACTTTACTGGTGTTAGTAAGGAAGTTTCCAGTTTGCTTGCGAGTCATTTCTGGGGTGCTTTCTCTGCTGCTGGATTTCCTCTCTTTGAAACTAGAGGTGCGCAGAATTAACCCAGCCTTGTACGAATTCTTCCGTTCGGAGGTGTTAGATTCAACTAAAAAATAACAATGGCAATAAGCCTAAGGAAGCAAAGCCTTCCCGAATCTGTATACATACTACTATTATCAATGAATTTTTGCGAGATCTCCTTTACGGAGTTTCTTCGTGTTATTTTCGTTCGTTCGTCTGTTGTTTTATCAAAGATCTTGCCAACGTTGGCACCCTTCTGAGTTCCGATTCTTTGCGTAGTTGTTTTGGACTGGATTCCATTTACTGGATCGCCCGAATATTTCGTCACAGTTATCTCCCCGACTGGTTCCTTATCATTTTCAGAATAAAAGGTACTTCTAGTCACCTGTCCCTGAACTTTTGTTTTATTGTGAGCCCTCAAAGCTTTTAATCCAAACAATGGCATTCCATTCTCATCAGTGGGGCCAATACCATAACATGAAGTAATTGCATCAGTGGCATCTTTACTTGGACTACATTCTTTCTTCACCTGTTTGTTTACAGTAGTAGCGGTGGTGGTTGTTGTAAACTTTTTAGTCGGAACCACCCTCTCACTGGCTTTCTTTAGATTACGATCCTTGGCCCAATCGGGACGGTCGTCTTTCTTAACCTTCGTCTGCAATAGTCTGTCAGGACTACGTCTGAATGGTTTGAAGCCCACCTTCTCAGGGGATCTATCTTTACGTAAAATGCTAGGACGCTTCAAGATATTCTCATCAATCTTTTCTTCACTTTTGTTGGTTATGCTTGTAATTTTCTTGGTGATTTTATAATTCTCCGAAGTAGTTCTCTCTGCAGAAGGTCGTCTTCTAGTGGCAGTGGTAGTTGCAACGCCATTTGTTAGTTTTTCTTCGGCCATCATTCTCTTCACGATTCGGATCTGCCCACGGATTCTACGCCTAAGTTCGTAATTCGTGACAGTCTCTAACATGGTTTCTAATATTTGAAGATCAAAGACATCTTCGATTTCCTTCTTGATACCATTAACTTCTATCGTTGCAACTTCTTTACTTTCCAAGATATTTTTCTTTTCGGAATCAGTACGCCTGAGTGTAACACCAAATTTAGTTTTGTGATCCTTATTAGAAACATCCACTTCATGTTGTTGGCTTGTCACATGTCCTTTGGAAATCTCTTCTAATTCCAGCACAGATTCTCGATGTGGGCTGGTAATTCTCAATGATCGATCAAGTTGCTTCATGTATCCTGGAACAATTTCATCATCATAAGTCAAGGTCTTCCTAACGTCATCCAAATGCGATTTTTCTTGTGTGGTGGTCTTTACAGTAGTCTGCACTTTTGATACGACTGTGGCATTCTTTGATGATTCAGCTGAATTTTCAAACAAAATCTTAGCCTTTTTAATACTTTCAGAGCTACGTAATTTTCCAACTGAGCTAAGATAAACCTTCTTGCTCGACTTGGGTGTCTCATCATGTGGCGGAACAGATGGGATTTTCTTCACCTTTGAACTAAGGTTACTCAATGCAACATCAGGTTCAGTTTTCAAAGACTCGGCAGTGTCCACGAATTTAATCGCTTTCTCAGACATGTTCAATGTGGACAGGTCCTCCTTCACGTCTTCAACATTAGTTAATTGGCGTCGTTCTTGATGTACTTCTTCCTTCAAAGATGTCTTTGGAGTTGTAACGCTAGTGAATTGGCATCTAGGTGACTTAGGACGTTCGGGAATAGCGTCCACTTTCAATTGATCAGCAGTTGTCTTAAACTTCTGTACTTTATCTGAAACACTCAGAAGACAATCATCGCTGCGCAAAGCTTCATCAACATTGAACTCAGGTCGAGATACTTTTGGGGCAGGTCCTTTAGACTTTTTAGAGTCTTTTCTGTGCTGAAACTTGTTGACTTTTTCGTTGACGGTGAGTAGACACTCGTCAGTTTCGGCCACTCTATCAACGTCAGTAATTTCAGTATCAACCATCTCGGTAATTCGGTTAAACTCTTCAATGCGTTCGTCCTCATCAATAATAATATCTTTTACTTTTGTCTTTCTTGTGGTACCGCGACGAGTATCTTCTGGTTCTTGAATTTGATCAGGATAGCGTGGAATACCTGAATCCTCTTCGGTTTGAACCGGCCAGATTTTTTCAGGAGAATCTTCTCGGGACGATTTCGAACGTTTAAGGTCAACAATTATCTCCCGTTGTTCAGCAACTGCTTCGTTGATAATGATGCTCTTCGTGGATATACATGTAGGTTGTTCATCTGCGCGTACTTTTGGCTTGCTCATTTTATTTCCCGCTCCCTTCGATGGTTGAATGGGTTCTGATGGCTTAGATGGAGATTCTAAATTAATGACCTGCGTTACCACATTTGTAGCACTGGGTTTTTTCGTTAATGCTTTTTTATTAAACGTGGGAGTCATAGTAGTAGTAGTAGTAGTTGCAGAAATAGTTGCAGAAATAGTTGCATCACCCGTTCCTTTCCTCTTTTGATCTTTCAACTCTTCATGAGTCAGATCCTTTTTCACGGACTTTTGTTTCACAGTTTCCACTTCTTCTACAATAATGTCTTCTTCAACGAGACGACGTGGAGATTCGGATTTACTACGTCGGTCTTCAATTATTTCCTGATCGTCTTTTCCTAGTTTATACATAAATTTCTTAGTAAAAAGCGGTTCATCAACTTCATCTATCTGCTTACCCTTCAAGTGTTTCACATTCGCCTTGATCAATTCATCTTCAGTTTTCTCGGTGACTTTATATAGATTAATTTCTCCTTCCTCGACTGTTGCAGCAATTGTCTTCATCTGCGAGGTTGTACGCTCTGGACTTTGACGTGGCATCATTTCATCAACTGGTTTTTGCGATGCTTTCTTCGGAGAAGTATCTCGCTGGGGACTCGAACGTAGAATAGACCGGGTTGGGCTTGTCTTCTCTGGACTGGCACGTTGCTTTAGACACATATCCTTCTCCACATTGATGAAATCCACCGAATATACTTGACCATTCTTTGCAGTTGTATAAGCTTCTGATATTAACTCATCACTATAGGGGGACACAGACTTCCTTTTAGTATCTGTACAATCAATAATTTTCAGGTCAATTGCAGGTGAGCAAGTGTTTTTTCCATCACGATATTTCCGAATTTCCTTGGCAGTTGCAGTTCCCCTAGAGGGAGAAAAGGTAACACGGTCTGGAGTTTTTCTTTCCGGTGTTTGGCGTGGAGCGGAACGCAACCAATTTGTTTGAGGTGCAATATCTTTCTCAGGACTTTTAAGCAAACTCTTTCTTTCTGGTTGTGAAAGGCTTCCACGTTTCTGTGCGGGATATTCCCTTAGTTTCTTCTCGGGACTTTTGCTTGGACGACGAACAACGTCGGGTAAGGAGGGCTTCCGGTTGGCATTCCGATCGTTTGCAATGATATCGCACACGTCCCTGTCTGGCTTCGATTTCTTCTTCTCCGGAATTCCCAAAATATGACGAACGCGCTCTTCGTACGTATCAGTACGTCGAAGAACTTTATCCGCTGGCTTGTTACGCTGATCAACCTCATGTACCGATTTGGTAATTGTTTCATTGCTAGCATACTGCTGTGATCCGCGCTTCTCAGCGAGTCGATATTTCTTTTCAGGACTTGGATGGCGGAATGACTGCGTGCGATGATCTCTTTCAGGAGTCACACTACGCAGACTTCGGACAAAGGCGTCATGCGTTGGACTAATGTCAACACTTACACGATGTTTATCAACTGTGCTGATACAATGAATTCCACCAACGACTTGTTTTTCAGTGTGAATTTTCTCGGTGGTATTTTTATTAATAACATTTACGGTTGAATCACGCTCAACCTGTGTTTGCGTTGAGGAGCGACGAGAGTCTATTATTTGCCCAGTGGGCTTTCCAACAATTTCCTTGCTGGTGGTAGAGGACGTGGTTGTGATCGTTTGAACGTTATCCACTTTGGGAACAGATGGTTTCGTTACAACTCTATCCACACTGGTGCGTTTTTCTTGGCGATTATGATGTTTTAAGTCTTGAACATGGTGCTCATCGTATTTTTCACGGTGCACGTTTACTACATTTTCTTGACGATGGTCTTGCTTCTCAGTGTGCATATTTTTAACGTTCTCAGTTGCTTCATGAATATGCTGGGAATGATCTTCATGACTACGACGTACATTCTGTAGATGAGTAGTCTCCTGAACGTTATGATGTTGATTTTTATTTTCATTACGCCTAATAGATTCCTGAATTTGTTGGTGTTGATCATATTTGTCTTGGCGAGAATCATGTTGCCTGCGCTTGGTATCACCATAAGTCTCGCGTTGTTGACTCTCGCGAGATTGAATTTCCTGCTGCCGATTTTCGTGACGTTGCCGTGAAGTGGAGCTCTTAGTTACCGTATTCTGAGCTCCGGAGGTCTTACTGCAGCTACCGCTTGTCTCGTATCTTGTAGTGGTAACCCTTGTTCCATCAGGTAAAGTCTTCGTCTCTGTGTGAACCTTGGTGTTTGGATCATTTAGAACTGATTCTGGAACATATCCTTGTGTGGTCGAGGATTTTTCTTCACTAACATAACGTGATGATGTAGAGCTAGAAGTGCTAGTTGACTTGAACGAAGCGTTACCATCAGTGCCATGGGCTTCTTGTTTCAAAACACTTGTATTTGAGGTACCCATAGATTTTTTGAAGTTGTTTTCATCTCCATCTTGATAAACAGTAGCTTTCGCTACGTTTCTAGTTTCGTAATTAGCAGTTCCTCCTTGAATCTCTGTTGCTCCTGCAGTTGTAGCGACATTGGTAACACTTTGGGTTTTACCATCGAGACTGCACTCCTTGGTTTCTTGCATATTCCATTCTCGATCTGTATGGATAGCATTCCGAGAAAATGCCAAGTCCTTTGTGGGACTCTCAGAATCTCGAATTTCTTTTGACTTCAAAGCATGGAAGCTGTGATCCATGAGAGAGTCAGTGTGATGCGTATTTTCCGCATGTTTGCTAGTGCTGTTCTTAGTTGTGAGAGTAGATGTAGTTTCAATATCACGTGCCACTTCACCAGTTGTGTAGAATTCTTTCAATCTCTGCTCGCGAACTTTATACATGTGCGCGCGAATTTCCTTCTTCTTGCTGAAATCGTCAGTTTCTTGCCACTGGAAACAAACATGGGCTAAGTTTAAAAAGAAGAAGAAGAAGAAAATGATTCTAGGATATACCATTCGCCTGAGTACATCTTCGTCTTGTATCTTGGTGACGTCGCAGGTCTGGGACGCCATGGCTGACCTCCTTTTTCTGCGAAAAAAGTACTTGTTTAGTGTCAATGCATCAAAATTGTGCGACGTGACAAACAAGCATAAAAAGTGAAAATTCTTTTACGTAATAATTCGCTATAAGGTCTTGCGCTCAGCGTGTATGGACCATGAATATTGCGTGGCGTCGTGCGAACGCACAAATAACAACCATAAATGGCTCTTTGCCACCAAATATGGTCATCTAGGGTAATACGAGTCTTACGAACAAGACGTCCTCTGAGCGCCCATACTCCGCGGGGCTGACACACATGCATCACTCGCGATTATTTAGATGAAAAACAAGAACAAACAATAAGGTATGATTAAGCGCAACAAATATGGCACGCCACCATATGGTCTACCATTAGCACGTTAGCAAAATAAAAACTCATTCGCACCTCATGTAGAGATATTAAGCACTCATAAATTCGAACGTAATGAAATTGAAAATCTCCGATTTAACTAAATTGGGATGCCAACCCACGCGCATGGTGCTGGTTTAATTTATAATGCCTTTACCACATGAACTCCTCCAAATTATGAACAAATTATTTGCATGCATGACTTTTTCAATTGTGAGCAGTGAGCAGTCGGCTAAAAATTAAGCATCAACACAATTGAATTACAATTGACACCGTCGACCAAGGAGTCGTGGATTTAATCCGTGGGTGGATTTAAAAATAAGCGGTATTGGAAATGGAGTGATCGAAACGCTAGACCAACAACTGTTTGTTTCGGGCGGTTTGCAAGCAGCAAGTAGGCACTGGAAAGACGTGGGTGCATCGACAAAACCGGAGACATGAATGAATTCACCGCATGTCATAAACATAATACAATCGTAATGCGAACCGCAATGCAAATTCGCCTTAATTGTACTTTGCACTTGTTTTACTTCTACTGATGATTGCACAACCGTTAATAATGATGATAATCGCGCCTGCTGTTAGGGGCCGGCCAGCTAATAACAGGTGTAGGTGGTGCGCGTGTTTTGATTCTTGTTGTGTCCCGCGATCTAATAACAACGCGCGACCGATGGCTTAGTACTAAGTAAGCTATAAAATTCATATAAATCACGTACTAATATGGTTATTTACTAATCAACGTGTGCCTGACAATTGAGGCGTGAGGTCATCGGAGGACTTTGAATAATGCACTGGAAACTTGTCAGCAAGCAAATATGTTTCGAATTGAACCAAACTTGAATTCGTATTCAACCAGATATTTTCAAATTGGACAGATACTTGACACATTTTTGGTAACTTCGAAATACCCAATTTTAACGGCACCGATGGAAAAATTATTGAAGTTGTAAGTAGTGCATTAAATGTTTAAAGAAGAAAGTAATTAAAGAGTAACCAAAACATACTGGCATTGCAAACATTGCAATTGAATATAATTAAAGGCCACTTACCAGTATCTCCTCCCGGTTGTTTTCGACCTGGTGTCGTCAATGAGCTATTTCCAAAAAAATTCTAGTACCGCAAAGAATCGCAATTGCTGCAATTCAAAAACTCGGACTCGACAATATCGAGACGCGGCCGTGTGCCAACTGAATGAATCCGCGCGCGTACCTGCTAAAAACTCGCGTGGGGCTGCAGCAGCCCGCACGTGCCCCCGCAACTTGCGATGACGTCAACCGATGGTCATCCATTCCATCAGCAGCTTGTAGAGGTGCTCAACATATCCAGCAACCTGTTCGCATTTCCTCTCGTTTTCCCAGCGATTTGCAGCTTAGTCAATCTGTGTAACTTTTAGACAACTCCGCCTAAACGGAACAAACTATTACGGTGCGCACGCTGCCCAAAGATGGGGCGCGAAATACACCAAGTGGGTGTTTCGTGACGTCACCGTCATCGCGCGATATTGTTCTAATTTGTTCGAGATGCATGCATGAAATAGCACGATGGATATTAATTGGCATATGTTTGCAATCCTCATTTCGTTTTCCTTGCTGCGTGGCATGTTGTGGATGGACTGTGAGACGGCCACCATGTCTCACAGTTTGCTGTTTTTTGTGGGCCATGGACGGCTTCTTCCATCTTGGGCATGATTTCTTCGCAGCTGATTAAAGTTTGACCATTTATAGTAATACGGATTGAATCTCTGACCTATCTTAAAACATTTCAATCTCAAGGAGATGTTAATAACTCATACTTTTAGGCGTTAATTTACAAATAAAAATTTATTCTTTGGCCTACAACAATGTTTTAAGGTTTGTGCAAAGTTTATGGCATTTTTTTTGGTATATGAGTATTCAGAATGTGTGTAATCTTTGCTCTCAATCTGGAATTCTCCATTTGCAAAATCTCAACGCATTTATCGCGTTCTTCAATAATTCCAATAAACTCCTGCCTGATTTCATCCTTGGTAGCGAGAGCTTTATCCAGAAGTAACGCAGGTTTGCCTCCTGGCACCGCATTAGCCTTACAGCCCAGGAGCGCGCTCATCCGCTTCGTGTCTTTGCGCTCAAGTTTGAGGCTCTTGCGCAAATTATTCGTTTCATTGATAAGTTGAGAGTTTTGCTCAACAAGTCGAAGGTTTTCACCGCCGTAGGTTGTTGCCTTGGACATCTGCCCTTTCATTGCCTTCACAGTCCTCTCCAGAAAATCTCTTTGTCGCATAAACTCTCTCTTGGCTTCAGCATCCTCGGCATGCGTTACAGCAAAGTCCTTATCCCTGTTGTATTTATGGTACATATCGCGGACAGTTTTTTGCAATTTGGGTATATCTTGGGTTATTCCGGAAGCATAGTGAATTTCAGTTTTGATGCGTTTAAGACTTGCTTTGGCAGCACGATTTTTGATCACGGCACGCTTTGTTTCATTGTCAGAAGCCCGGAGTTTCTCACGCATTTTGACTAATTGCAATTCAAGACTCTGAATAATTTTTTGAAGGTTTTCTAATTCAGTCAACATGTCAGTAACTTGTTCTGCTTGTTCTGCAATTGTGCGATCGCGAGGCTCAATTTGTGCCTTAAGTTCATCGATTTTGAACTCCAGTATGAACTTCAACTTATCCAATTCTTGATTTTTGTCTTTTAATTCTGAAATTCGCTTTTCCTTGTCTTGAATTGTCAAATCTCGTTCAGCAATTTCATTCTTGAGATCACTAATTGATTGTTCCAGACCAAAAATGACAATTCTTAGTTTATGCTGCTCCATATCCTGGGTGTGCATAGTGTGCAGAAGATCATCGATGCTTTTCTGTGAAAGTTGTAGTTTTTTCTTTGAAGATTGGGCATCTCCGCGAAGTCGAACGTTTAAATCCTGTTCATCGCGAATTTCTTTTTCGAAATCTGCTTTGATTTCATAGATTTCCCTATCTGCATCGTCTTCGATTTGTTCTTTGGTTGTCTCAGCTTCCCTTGCCATCAAATCAACTTTGGTTTGCAACTAAAATACAAAGCAGAAACATATATATATTACATAATTTTATTCAAAGTTCAACTTGCATGTACGTACCTCATCAAGTTGACCTATTTTATTCCTCAATTGTTGCTCATATGTACTTGTTAGTGTCTCCTCAGACACTCGCTTTGCCTCCGCCAACTCCTCCAACTCTTTCTCGTAGTGAATGCGCATTCTAGACAGCTTTTCTTCCAGGAGCATATACTTGTCATACTCTACAATGAGCTTCTCAATATAACTAGCTTCCAGTTTTTGGACGTAAGCATCATTCTGATTTCGCATTTTAGTTATCTCCATATTAATATTGCTCACTTCAATGTTGTGCTCCAACTCTAAATTTTCGTTCTTTTCTTTTAACTCATCAATCGATTGTTGGAAACGTTCTTTCAAATCAGTCATAGCGGCAGTATGAGCACCCACTGTTTGCCGCATTTGGTACGAATGCTCAGTTTGCATTTCATTAATTCGCACTTGCAACTCTTTAATTTGTGCCATTTTCTCGATGATATCAGCGCGTTTAATCATCACATCAGTGGATGGGCTAAATTCTTTATCCAATCGGACCATGCGATGGTCAGCACCTAAGATTTTCCATATGCAGATGCAACTTGGCGACGCGGTGATTACATATTTATCGTCGAAAGTGATTTGCATCTAACCAAAACAAATAAAAGCACAAATGATTCATCAAGAATGCCTACAGCAATCAATTATTTGTGTGTTACTTGGGACGTACCGATGATATCTTTTTATTATGAATAGAGTATTCATTCGTTGTCGTTGATTCGGTGATGGGAATCAGCATTGTAAAAACATTACCATTGTTTCCAGCTGCAAACATCATCGCATCGGAATTGGCCAACGCCATGCATTCCAAAGAATTCGGTGATATTTTAACTTCATTGTAAACGTTAGAGTTTACTATTTCGCGGACTCTGCCGTCTGATCCAACAGCGAAATTAGATTTGCCGTCGTTAGTAATGGCAAGTCCCGAGAATTGACACACCTTAATGATGGTCTCGCAAATTCGTCGAGTTGTTGAGATTTGCCACTCATAGACTGCTCCTTCAGTGCCGCAGGATGAAAGTTTGTAGTCGTCATGAGCCCATGATATAGCAGTTACCTGAAAAATACTTTTAGCTACCCAAGTGATAATATATATATATATATAATATATAATATGCTATAAATGACCTACAATCCCATTGTGTCCTTTCAAATTAAACATGTGCTCGTAGCTCACACTTGAATACACCTGAATCATATTACCATTGACAGAAGCAAACAGATGCCCCAATTTACTATATTTTACGAGCTTGCATCCTCTGATTGGGTATTCCCTGTCACTAACAAAGTCATTCATCATTACTTTCAAAACACGAAGTTTATCAGAAAATCCGACAACGGCAAAGAATCCAGTTGGATGCAGATCACAACAGAAAATATCTTCTTGGTATCTCTTCAGTAACTCAATAGTGTCATTTTCGTAGTTCCATATCCTTAATGTTCTATCAAAGCACCCAGCAGTCATAAAGATGGATTTCCAGGTACATACAGATACGCTACAGATGGGTCCATGATGTAATGGCAACCCATGAATAGCCATGACAACTTCAGTGTCAGAAGCAGCCAATTTTCCCGTATAAAGTTGAGTTTCGTTGCAGGTAACTACTATCTTCGTCTCCGAAGGTGGTATTGCAACACAGTTTATCTCATTGTAATAATCATGAATAAATTCCACCTGTTCCTCCTTAATATCATCATCAAGTCTAACAATATTGTTATCAGGAATACGGAAGCTGGTCTTTCGTACATATTTATGCGCGCTTGTCTTCTCGAAGTATTGAAGAGCACCACGTTGGTAACAGAAGACAAATCCTCGTGAGAAGCAGGTAAGATGTGATATAGCGCTATTATCTGCATCGATTGTTGCGGCCGGCGCTGTTTTTTCTTGTTCTGGACTTGTATCCTGCGCTGGAAAATTGGTTCCACTTCCCATTATGTTGGATTCTTTTGATTCACCGCTCTCTTTCAGAATTAATGCGGGAGTGTCAACTGCATGGTACACTTTTTTCAGATCTCCACTTTCGAAGTACATTATTTTTCCGAGTGCTGTTCCGCCTAAAAAGCGGTCTGGTGATAACCAACAACCGGATACCATGTTAATATTTTCGGCCTTGTTCCACCCAAATTGCCGCCAAATGCCTTCCGCACAAGTCATATTGCGGAAGAGTCCATTTCCCAGAAGAACTAATAAACTTGTATCACCGGGATTGGCACAAATCTGTGACAAGCTTCAATGTAGCAGCAGATCAAAATTACAAGGAGCAAAAACAAGTGTTACCTGTACAATTGTCCCAGTATTATTACTGTTATTACCTCGTGTAATAGACTCCAATTTGAACTTATCAAGTTTGAAGATTATCAGTAACCAATCTGGCTCTCCAACAACAAAAAGTACCTGCTTTGAGTCAAAGGAAAACGTACAAGCTTCAATGCGTTTGGCTTGAATATCTCTTTCCGTAGGCATGAAAATCTGTTTTTTTTTCTTGTAATTAATGGGATCGTATAGGGTAACAGACATTCTATCACCAATATCACAAATTGCCAAATGTTTTCTACAAATGCAATTGGTGAACATGTATAATGACTTATTCAGCAATCATTGGAATCAAAATAAACTTACTTATTCGGACTTAGTGCAATTAAATTAATACTAGCCCCTTTCTCGGGTAATTTAATGTACTTCTGTTTTTTCTGAGTTACATTGTGGAAAGCCATAACAGCGCCAGCAGGATAAATCAATTCATCATCGCTTAAAAATTGGATATTGCCTTTGACCGCAGTATTCAAGCCTAGCAGCAATTTCGGGGAAAGGCTTGGTGGGGTAGTTACCATCGGCATACTCTCTTTGAATATTAGTTTTAGCGGATCGGGCGTCGACATTATTTCGGAGTTCTCTTCGTGATCACTGGCGAAATATATAAATTGTGATTCGTTAAATATAAGAATAAATATAGAAAAGTATCAAATGGATAGAAAATGCTTCAATCACGTTTACACGTTTTGGAAGTAGAATGATGTTTGATCAATGTTTGACGTTGGAGTTTCCCTAGGAACCAAAATGAAAATCAAACGTTTTGTATTAAGAACATTAATCATAAGCAACAAGAACGCAGTGTTTAGAATAGGCACAATTTTCATTTTAGCCTGATATTCATCTTTTTGAAATAATTTAGGTCGGTAATAACACTGTGTACGGCATCTATTACTATCTGATCCGTTTAATTTTAGGTGATAAAATTCTCGGAAACTCCATAGGAATTGAAGAAACTTTGAGCTATATTTTGGACGCCCGAATAGAGATGGCCCCATTTACTAAGTGTATATATTTGTTCGTTAATGATTAATGCGTTCAACTCAAAAAAGCAAAATGACATAAAAATACAACAAATAAATGCCTAAGATTTGTAGAATAAATTGCTGTGGCATTAAAAATTAAATTCATCGTACTTCTGAAAATGAAATAAATAAATGATAAGAGCATCATTATTCCCGTTTGATGAGAAAATACCTGATTAGAGTCGTTTGTAACCCAGCCTGATCCTATTAACATGTTTGTAAAAACATATACATCTCTTAATATGTTTGGTGACACGGAGTTCTTCCGTTTGCTTCCATGGTACATGCAACAGAGGAGATTAGGAAATAAGGTCATATATTTCTTGATAAACATTTATCGTACAATAACATTGGCATGGAACCTGGAAGGCATTTCAAGTGTACTTTGTTTAGTGTTGAGAACTCAACCCGTTTTATAATACTAATGTCCGCGTTTTGTGCTTGGGCATATGTCTTCATCAACTTCCTACCCTGATTGGTTCCCTCATGTACGCATAATGCCTGCCTCGTTGGCCACAAAATAAAACGTTTACAACATTGTCATTATTTACGAGGTTGGCGAATACTTCTATGATATATCCGAGTCAGGAGGCACAACGGTTAACAGTTATCATTTCATTGAGTGGCATGTCGGCCGAATGCTGTAAGATCAACATGCCTACTTCACTGAAGACAGAGACGGATTTCAACATTAATTAATTTGCACCTGAGCGCGAATTTGAGTATGTATAGTCTCATATAAGGCATACATCTAACACAGTCATGGGAGTTGTCACAGTTATACAGTCGCAGTAATCGCATCAGGTTCGAATTCTATAATCACCGGCTTGAAAACATGCAAATACTGCGCACCGAAAGTGCAACTCAATCTGTGCTTACAACTAAAATATTGTACAAAGTGTGTCAAGATTCAGTTCCCTTAAAAAAAATAACACTTAAAACTAGTAATACATTCATGACTCACAAAGTCTTTTGTTTCTTCCTTTTTCCTAGAATTAACACACCCTGTCATAACAAAAACATAGTGCACGTAACCCCAACAAATCTATCTAACAAGAAAAGATAAAAAAATTTAAAACTTAAATTAAAGGAAAAATTTAAATTCCCCTCGCGTTTGACTAGAAAATATAACTAGAAATTGAAAATCTGTGCTTGGTACCCTGTCGATTTTGTGCTAGTCTTTACTCTGTTGCTGCCCTGGTACCACGACCGGAAGTCAGGGACTGCTAAAGCTGTCAATGGCTGAATGATCAGCTCTAGGTACCCCACATAGAAAGTACATACATTATTATGTCTTACACCAATTTTGAGCGTTTTTCCTGTTTGGTAAAGAGTAGAGAGTGATAATGACAGAAGTATTACTGTAAGCTGCATACTAAATTTTCGTCCTTGGCACTGTGTGCAATTGCTCTCCGTCGAATTCCTTCGAGATAAACGTCGCGATTAAATAATCCAGCATTTAGAGGCATTCTGCAAATATAAACAATGTTTAATTTAGATGGAGACGGTTTGGTTTTATATAACATACGTATCAATGCCAGGACGAACATGGGCTCTAAAAACACCCCAAACTGGCTTGTGATCTGACGTCGTAATTGATGGCACTGAATCATACTCGAGGCACGTGATTGGTGGAGTGTCTGGTTGTGTACTTAGTCGTCGAGTTTGGCGATGTTTGAAAAGAATTCGATCTGTATATGCAGGTGCCCGTTGCTTGGATGAGGTATCAAAGTTTTGTGTCCCAGGATCATACTGTACGAACCAACTCAGTTACTAAATGCTAAAAACACAACAATAAATAACGTAGCCTTGTACCTTGTACGTAGGTGGAAAAGTAATATTGGCCTCCATAAACCCTCTAAATGCCGCTCCGTCAGTAAGTACCGAGCATAACTGATCGTGATGCATGTACCCATGAGGTAGATGTGCCGGAAGCGGAAAACTGGTCTGCGACAACCACTCTAAAACATTCTTCCTTGGTGTAGCCAGCCGAAAGTTCAAATCTCCGTTCCAGAAGACATAATCAAAATTCTGAGTTACGTCTTTGCTTTTATTGCGACAGGGAATGTTCTTCGGCAGATCCAGCGACTGCACAATTTTTTTGACGTCCGAAACTCTCTCTTTAACTTTCTCTTGATGTGCGGTGAGGTGAGTGTTAACAAATAGAAAAGACGTACCAAACAGCATGAAACCGGTGGCCACAGCGCCTTTCGTTTTGAAAGCCACGCCCGGTCGGACAGAGATACTTGCGTCTTCCGGAAGGGAAGCGTACCAAATGAGATCACGCCGCATGAATACTGCGAGGTGGAGTGTGCCCAGCGACACGGAGTGAAAGAGGACATGGGTTGGTCCGATAGTTTCTTGTAGGGACGCTTCCCATTCAAATTTTTCTGAACAGGATTCCTGAGTGCCGAACGCAAGGACATCTGGGACGTGTTCCACGTTGATAGGCAGAACAAAATCATTCAGTTCTCTAAAGAAATTACAAATTACAGCTGGTATAGAGAGAATCATTAAATTATATATATATATATATATATATATATATATATAATATTACTAACTTTGGTGGTGTCTGTCCATTCATATTCCATGTGCCCACAAAAATATGAATCTGCCGATGCGGCAAAGTCTTTTCAAGTTCCTTACTGCCGAGCAAAGCATTCGTACCCATTCTACCGTGTAAAAAATTTCGCTGTCTAGCTTTGACAGTCGGAATTAAGTGCAGGACCTGTGCTGCCATCAACGCCTTTCTCGCAAGGCTGTTTGCACTGGACGGGGACCGAGAAACATTTGTGCCATCTTTCAGAATGGTATCATGAGACATACTTCGCTCCGACAGGTTGCCCTCGGCTATCAAAGAGGCTTCCGTGCGTATGCTGGTATCCTCTACGCTACTACATCGCCTCAGCTGATTGAAGGACCCCCCAAAATCGCCATTTACCTGGATAACATCCCCCAAAAAATTACTTGCCAAATTGTTGTCAGGTGACAAAACATTACCTGTAATCTGTTTCCTTCGAAATCAGGTGACAGAAATGGTCTACCTGCCAATGATGGTGATGCGTTCTGACTGCAACCACCCTCCGAACGTGTGGGGCTGATGTTGCTCACATCCAGACTGAGCGGCCGGCGGGACACAATGATCGGGCTTTTCGGCAGGTGCGCCTCGTCGTCGTTGGGTTTCTTCCGGCGAATGGTGCTCTGCGCGCGTGTGATAACAATGCCCACCTTATTCGGATTCTTGTTGGGCAGCAGAAGCTTCTTGATGCTCTTCTTCTGGCTGAGCTTTGAGTTATTCGGACTAGAATTTTCAGTCTCCATTGTCATGGTTTATTGCTATTGTCAACTTTAAGCTTTAACTTTGTCTTGCGACGGCACTTCCGCCGTCAAGTGGTCAAGGGGACATCGTAGGCACCTCCATTGCAACCACCTTCCCGAAGCGCGGCGTAAATAGAATTTAACCCATCACGATCGAATTAGCGAAGAATTATAATTAGACGCACGAGGATGAAAGGTCATCACCTAGACGCGCTGGACGCGGCGACGCTTCCTAGGGCGAACCGCAATGCGAACGCGACATGTCGATGCGAGTAGCCTACTGCCACTAGTTGTTTGTATTGACGACGCGGTATCACTTACGGTATTATTCGCGCGCTGCCCGCCTGTACCGCGCTATCCCGGCTCTGGGCGTCCCGACGCTGTATGCGCGCCCAACGTACCGATGTGCTTTGCCGCGATTTATTGATTGCCCTTGAATGCCTACATTTTTTAAGATGCCGAAGTGTGTGTCGCATGTGTGCACTGCGCGACGCGGCCGCACCGCCACATCCCCACCGATCAGTAGGGCTAAATATAAATGCGCTCATCTACACAGCCTCTCAGTCGAAATTCGATAAATATAACTGTTATTCAACGCGACGCACAACTGCCTAATGGCTCACTAGATTGAAAATCATCACACACACCTTGTGACGTGTCATGCGAAATTTATACACTGGGGTGTTTATTGAACGAAAACCATGCTTACCTCCGCAGAAACAGATCCTAGGAACAGGATAATGCACCCCACAGCTCTCAGGTTACACCTGTTGCTCACCACTTTCAACGCTTTTCTTCAACTTTTCAATGCCCTCTCAAAACAAGTGAAACTGCAATCCATATACTTCGACCAGTTGAGCGGTAACTGATTTGGTTGAGCCGAGTTGAAACGCCACAGGGATAAATATAAAAGTTTCAAACATTTTTACCTATTAGCATCGTATATATCGTAAATATGCAAATCATACAAATCATCACAAGCTTAACAAACGTGAAATCAGTTAAAATCAAGTCATGTGATATGTTTACGTAGGGAAATGTCTTCATCTTAAACTAAGTACATCAATAGCCCTCAATTAACTAAAATTCTTCACGGAATTGATTACTCGAATCCATTCTGCCCTTGCGCCCGATACTAAAACCAAACAGAAAAATAATATTAAAACAAAGCAATAACTATCAGATGGTGGAAGCAGAAATGGAACGCATTAATTGCTGCAATTGCAGCAATACGTTATTACTGCAAAGCAATACGCAATTGCAACAATTGCTGACCCTTCAAGGATATTTGATGGGTAATAAAACGCGAGAAACAACACGAAGCTGCTTGCAATAACATTCAATAATTCTTTACATACAAAGTTACCTTGCACACTCCTGATTTTCATAACCAAGTAACAATTTTGATCATAATATATTATTCGATTTTGTTCAGCTAATTTGTTCAAGTAATTTGTTAGTACTTGCAAAACGCGATGCGAATTGGAATACAAACGGCATTCGCCAATATCAATCTAAATCTAAAGCCCATACGTTGACACAATTTTATTGTGGGCTGCAATTTTCAGACTACATTCTTAACGTGGCGCAGTCGTGGAGGTAAATTCGTAGGTAGCTCGAACAAATATATTTACTTGTCAAGCGGAATGTGAAGAAATGCAGCAACGAAGCAGCGCAATATTTTATTGAGATTTTCGATGGTGTCCATGTCCAGGTGCTCCCTGTCATCTTCAGGTGTATGCCATACAGATGGGAAAGGCGTTGCAATAATGTGCACAATGGGAACTCCTAGCAAATGATTAGAAAATTACAAATTGCAAGATGTATGAATCAAAGAATAGAAGCAACAACCTCTTGTTATGAATGGAACATGGTCATCTTGAATATGGTTAGTGCGCTTCTCCATCATAAAGTACTTCGTCTTGTGGTTCTTAAATTCGCCAAGTTTATCAAGAGTATCTTCAATTTTGCTGATAGCTTTATACAACGGAGCAGTCTTCCGGTAATAGTTGAAGAAGGATGGGTTAGGATGTCCTAACAAATCCAGCAAAACAAATGCGTCTAACTTCTCCAGCATAGTAGTCTCTAGACCAAGAGTTTCTTTAGCAGTACGAGCCCATTTGTGCGCTAGATTACGAGCACCGTAGATCGAATCTTCATCGGTCCATTTGAAGAACGCTTCTTCACCATCCAAAAAGATCAGCATTAAACTGAGTTTTTCATCTTTTACCTTATCAAGCTCGGCTTGCATGGTTTTGATGAGACTCAACATCATTGCACATGGAACTCCTGAATCTGTGGCGCCTACAAACATATGTACAAAGTATAACAGATAAAGCACAGGACTTGTTTTCAACATCATTCTGAACTATATAGCAATATTTGATCATACATCATTATCATGCATGACCCACCACATTATCAACAAATTACCATACCTGATAATTGTTATTCCATTTGACACTTACCAACAAAGTTTTCATTTTCAAAATATTTGCTATCATAGTGACAAACTATGGCCAAGAACTTCTCAGCATTTGGATTCAGGTAACCAATAATGTTCTTAAATTCCAAAACACCATGTGTAGGTGTGGTATCTTCAAAAAAGTCCACTTCAACAGTGAAGCCACTTTCTTTCAGCTTGTCTTTGATATAGTTGTATACTTTGGTGTGCTCCTCAGTGCCAGGTACCCGAGGTACTAAAATGTTATCCAATAATTCATTAGTATAATCCTCATTTGCAAGCCCAGCTAGGAGAGAAATCTTGTCCTCAGGCAATTCTTGCAGTTCATATTGCATCTACAAACAAAATATTCGAGAATGTGTTATTTATAGATCTAGTAATCATCGCATAAAGAAGCTTTTCATGTTAACCTGTCGCCGCTGGAGCTGTGAACAACCCAATACAATGTTGATCACAATCACCGTACATAATATTAGCTGCATGCTGCCGGCACACGCTACGACCTTTCAGACACTGCGAGACAAACGGAGATTAGCACCGATTTCAACACTTGTTGCTGCCCCCTCCTAGCTTCGTCGACGACTGATGCAGAAGGCCAACCAACCTCTGGGTTAGTTCAGGTCGTGACAAACAAACCTAGGTGAATCGCTAATAACTTCGACGCTTTATACATTTTCTACTTTGCTCAACGTTTGTTTTTTTCCGGTAAAGCGGGACGAATGCGAAGTTGGCGTATTGTTAGGAACAAATTGCTGATATAGTCTTTATCAGCAGGATTTTAATTAATTTTAGTGGATTTTGTTACTGCAACAATAGCAAAATAATTGCTAGAGCACTTTTTATTTTCAGGTATTTTTAAAACTTTTAAATTACTAACTATGAACTACATACAAGCAGAAACCTCGCGAGAATTGCAAACGAAGCAAAATTGAAAAATATATTTTAATGTATAAAGCTATTTTTCTTCGATTACAATGCCATCTGGTATCTTCATTCGTTATATTTGACCCCTATTACTTTCTGCAGATCTAACCTAATTGCACCAATTTCATGAATGCACCAGTTTGGTGTTGTACGTTCTGCTTAATTATGAAATAAATGCTATATTGAGATGAATATTTATACAACATTATCACACACGATGCGTGCATTTCATTCCTTAATTCAGAGAAACATCGCATACAAGAGCGCACTGGCATTAGATAATTTGTACCCCCATAGTTCACTCAAGCTTACAACACCAACAAAGGTATTATCATTCGATAAATTCATATAACTACTAGTTTCCATCAATAAATATTTGCAGCCTAACAGAGTGGCAACTGAGAAATTCTCGGGATACATCCCATTGGATCAATTATCAGTGACTTACTCAAAAAGTGGAGGACCTGGAGGTCAAAATGTTAACAAAGTCAACACCAAAGTAGATCTCCGTTTCCATTTACAAAGTGCATCTTGGATACATGAAGATATTAAGAAGAAATTGTTAGACAAGGTAAGTGCCAGTGTTAGTAAGAATGTTGAATTATTCTGTATCAAGGATAACAAGCACTTTTCATCCACAGTATAAATCACAATTAACCAAGGATGGCTTCCTAGTCTTTAAATCTGACACAACAAGATCACAACAACTAAATTTGGCAGACTGCTTGAATAAAGTGAGGGCTTCTGTTTTAAATGCATGCCTTGAACCAGCGCCAGTCTCAGAAGAGACGGTGGAAAAAATTCGTCAACGACATGAGCGAGCAACCAGGGAGAGGTTGATGGAGAAAAGGCATAAATCACAAGTGAAGGCAGATAGGAGAGATCCACATGTTGAGCTATAAGTCAATTGCCGCCTCAAGCGAAGAGAATAAAGAAACAATTTAATTTAGTATGATTGTGATTTATTCACTTTTGTAGTCCTCTTCGCGTATTTCAACAATATCCCCTCGTTAAGAATCATTTCTACTCAGGGAGTATGTACAATATATCCAAATACAAATGAATAATCTACATTCATATACTGATGTACCATACATACTCGTATTATATAAGTATATAATATATAAAGATTAATTACAGTTAGTTCCTAGTTCGAAAGCAACGCGCGATTAAGAGCGATCCTTACACGCGTTCCGCGCGCTCCCTTCGCCGATCGCTGGTAGTCGCGGCAGAATGGTGCGAATGAACTCGCCTTTCGCGACTACGTGAGCACGATCTATCACGACCACCGCGTCCATTCCTCTCGCGCTCACCACGCTCTCGTCGTTCGCGTGATTTACTGCGATGTCTCTTGGAGCGGCGGTCCAGCTCTCGGCCTCCGACGTACTGCTCGCGTTGGCGCTCCTTGTAGTATTCCTCACGAGCTCGACCTCCTCGATGATTGTGCCCACGAAAGTCACGTCCGTTTGTAGTCCTCTTTTCTGCTTTGCGCCGCTCAGCTGTCTTCTCCAGTTCGGTGAGCTTCTCTCGGATTTTGATGAAACCAAGGTGGAGCTTACCACCGAAGTGGTCGGCAAGACGACGGTCGTTGTCGTGGATACCGAGGTAGGCTGAGCATACATCACAGACGCGGAGTTTCTGTTGCTGGTAGCTGCTTGCGGGCATGGAGTTTCGATATTCTTGTTCTGCTTCGAGTTTCTTCTTACGCAGCTCGTCAACTTCTTCCATTAGTTTCATACTTTCATCCACAAAGCCTTCTGCGCCCAGTTGCTCCGCTTTGGCGAGTTTTTTCCCGATTTGCTCGGCTAATTCATGCACACTGTTGGCTTTTACAGCTACTTCTGCTGTCAATTCTTCCTGGGTCTCCGCGAGGCGCTGTTTGGCGGATTCAGTGCGTCTGTCACAGTCTCCTATGAATGCCTGAAGATGTTCCATTGCCTGCCGAGAGAAAGTACACGAATTAAAACTTTACTCGAAAGCAACACCGATGTTTTCATTCTTACGTCCAAATCATAGAAAAAATCTCGTGCCTGTTGAGCTTTCTCAAAATCGGCCCGCAGGGCCAAGTCGTGAATTTTGGGACAATCGCCTAAGTCCATGCGCTGTACACAAACAAATAAATTAGTATAAGTAGTAAAGATCCACTTCCGCCAGGATCATTGATGGTTCATTGCGTTGCCCTAACACATGTTCAGTTAGATACTCGCGTACAGTAACCAACCATTGAAATGGAACAAAGAAAACAACTTACTCCTCGGCCGCTCGCGACTACCGATCCCGCGCTTTGGTTCAATGTCAATGCATGTCATGCGTTTGATGATGAATATCGTACAAGTTTGAATACAGAAGGTTTTTGCTTACGTGTGCACCGCGCAAACCCCGAGCGCTCATTTTCTCGTCGATCTCGGCCCGGCATACTTACCACGCGCTGCCACACGGAAATGCTTTGGGAAACATACAGTTTGCTTGAATGCTTTGACCACGTCTGACACTACATCGAGACGTTAAGTGCTTGAGTTACCATACCTTCTTCATATCGATGCGCACGTAATAAGCGCAGAATTCAGTTTAAATTATTTTGTTTCATCTTATATTGATCTGAATGCACTTCAGCTTATATATCTGGTGTTACACCAATCATATTTCAGTCAGAGTAATGTATTCAGATAAATAACGAATTCTGCGCTTAATCGAGACAAACAATACGGAACACAAAAGTGTACAAGTCAAGAGAGTTGTAGCCAGTTTGGAAATGATAATAACAGACAGAAATCAATCGACGAACAGCCAACGACCAAAGCTGTTCTTCGCTCGCTTCGCAATAATTTTCTACCGACAGTCAATAGATACCATATATAATATTAAAGTATTAAACCTAATAAATTTCTTTGGTTTATACGTACGTCTCGAGTACTTACATAAACAAACTAACACCTATTTTCCTCATCTTATAGTCATATAGTAAGTAAATTGAAGTTTCTGAAAATACATTGCGTTCATTAGTTGCAGTTGTAGTCATCTCCTTGTGATTCAGCAAAGTGGTGCGTTTCGCAAGAGCGCAATCGGTTATTCAAGTCTTTAGCTCAGTTTCGTTTATCTTGATTTGTATAAGTTCTAAGGGTAGGCCAGGATGTAAGAGGTGGTTTGATCAGGTGAAGGGAATCAACGCAAATCGAAACAATTCCAGGTAAGGCTTGAAAGTGTCTTGTTATATGGATTGGGTGAAGAGTAAGAAATTAAGAGAATTCACGCAGTGAACGTGTTAGAACATGTCGCCGAATTGGCGCTTGGTCTTACCGTGGACATGAGTATTTCGTGTGGACAGCATCCCAACAGAAATGATTTGCAGACCCTTGGATCATTAAATTTCACCTGAAATTTATTGCCCTCACCTGAAACATAACACTGTATTACTCACTCTTCATGTTACAAGCCACAAGTAGCAAATAACACTAACATAACATACATCTGTTACACTTCTGTGGAATTGCCCATGTCAAGAGAGGTTACAAATATTGCGTGCATTGCAGTTTTAAAAGACATGCAATTCTTGGCAACAAAGCAAATAACAGTAAAGCATGAAATTTACAACTGTATCTGAGGCTGTGGCATTCAATTTCTAATCTGTTCCTGAGCGTCTTCAGTAGTAAATACATGCACTAATGCCCCAAATGCATAAACGTCTAGCGCCGTCAAATAAGCTCAAGTCCTAGTTAGCAAACGTGATAAACTACACCCACCATTACGTCCGGTGCCCATTAACTGGTCCAGCATTGCCCGCATTTGGTCGTGGGCTGTCATCTCGGCAATATAGTACTGGTCGTATGCTTCGTAATTATAGTTTTGGAATAATTGTTTTTGGTATTTCTGATTAACTCACTAAAAATTTGTGCTGCACTCAGAGAAGATGGCGTCGATGTAACGCTCTCCTTGCCAGTGCGAGCGTTCTATTGTTTTGTATGTGGTGGGATGGATTCCGAATGACATTGGTGACTTTACTTTGACATGTTTCTAAAGATTTAAATTTAAGTCCTCAGAATAAAAAATGGGCCGACGCAACAATAAATACGAACAGAGAAAACTGATTGTATCACGTAAGTTTATTTTTATTTAACTCAAATCGCAGAAAATTCATGCAAACATAGCTGTGCTAAATTGAACATCGTAATTAGTCGGCTTTGTCCGATTTATCAGGTACTGTCAAAATACAGGCAATCTCATTAATTCATACTGGAGTCTGGCAATACAGGAGCAAAATGAGTGAACCGTTTTTTTTTCTGCAAAATTTATTGTGATATATCTTCGTAAGTATAATTGTAATAATTGAATTGCTTGGGTTAATTGAAAATTGAGTAGAAATCACTAGCTATGAGTAATTGGCATAACAGCATATTATAATGTATTTCTTGGCTTCACATAACCTATTCGCATATCAATATCATGTTTTTTGAGCCCATGACCTGGACCAATATTCCATGGGGGTGGTGTGTTGGGCTTCATTTCCTTCTCCTTCTTGGCCTTTTCAAGCATTTGGTTGAATTCGGCTACATCAGCTTGTTTTAACTTGATGCTGGTTAGAGGTCTTCTTAGCATCTAAAAATGTAAATCACTTAGTTTAGAATTGAAGCATCGATGTAACGTATCGCTCTACCTTTTAATTTTTGTAGTTTGGGCCTCGTTATGTTATTGTTGCTCGGTTGTTTCACTTCAATCTTGTGTTGAACTGGACTGAATGTGTTTGGCTAATAACGTAGGTATGCAAAATTGCCGATCATAGCGACATCTTCATGAGGCATCGGAACGCACGAAGATTATTTTAATGTTCTTTGTGTTTTCCAAACTTTGCTAAATTCTGTGAAACATAATTGTCAAAACTTATATTTTTCAGTCCGTAATGCCAAAGCGTAACAGGAAACGTGAAGGCAACGGTGGTGATGGCGTCAGCACAAAACACCAAGAACAATCGATAGCGATGCAAAAGGCGAGAAAGCAATTCCGTAACTCAAGCGGAAATCGTTTTCAGCAAGGGAATTCCAATTCTATATATAATTCTATACGCGAAGAAGGCGGCAGCAATGATTTCAAACAAAAAGTTCCAAAAAATCTGCGTGGGAAAGAGATCGGTCTATGGTACGCAAGAAGATCGAAGGAACGAAAGAAGGAAGCAGCTAAAACGATGAAAACGGTAAGGTATCTATCATACAAGAAATGGAAACTAAATTAATTTAGTACCTTATTCAAATAGATTGGAAACATTATCATACCTACCGGCAATGCTCAGCAGATATCAACCTTCCTTAGAGCCCTCCAACCACTACCGCCCTCCAACCAAACAGGACGAGGCGGAAATTATGAACACATACCGAATTCCAAATTCAAACGTAGTTACCTTGATGTCATCGAAATGAACATAATGGAAAGGCCGGCAAATTGGAACGGACCTTTGCGAGTTGATTTCTTAGACGAAGCTCTTCTACACTCTTACAAAGAACTACAAACGAGAGAAAGTTACTGGAAAATGCAGGCCGCACGACGGCGTCTTCCTGCATTTAAATTAAAAGCAAAAATCTTGCAAATGATAAGCTCGAATCAGATTGTAATTATTAGTGGAGGAACGGGATGCGGAAAGACCACTCAAATTCCACAATTCATTTTAGACGATCACCTAGAAAGTAAGAGAGGATCGCTGTGTAGCATAGTCTGCACGCAACCACGTAGAATATCTGCCATTTCCGTAGCCGAACGCATTGCAGAAGAGCGGGGCCAAAGCTTGGGGGAAAGCGTGGGCTACCATATAAGATTGGAAAGTATATTACCCCCGGAAAGAGGCAGCATCGTATTTTGCACTACGGGAGTTATCTTAAAGAAGATGGAAGGCGACGTAGGACTTGGAGGAGTATCTCATCTTATTCTTGACGAAATCCATGAACGGGATGTACTCACCGACTTTTTTCTTGCTTTATTAAAACAAATTATCTCTAAGCGGAGCCAATTGAAAATAATTCTCATGAGTGCTACATTGAATGCGGAAAAATTTGCAAAATACTTTGGCGTGCGTAATTTTATATGCATTCCTGGATTTAACTATGAGGTGAAGGAGTATTACCTGGAAGATGCTCTTTTGAGAACAGGATTTAAATTTGCAAATGACCCAAGAAAGAAGGCGGGACATAGGTTTGGGCGCCGTGAGTTAAAGGGCAGGGAAGAGATAAAAAGGCAGGAGTTCAGAGAAATTATTACTCCACACGTCAGGCGTTTACGAGACTTTCACTTGTATCCTCCAAGCGTTTGCTCCGAGTTGATCAAGGAAGCTTCTGAAGTGTTGAATCTAGACTTGGCTGTGGCTTTAATTAAAGATATTTGTAAAGAGGTATTTTACTTTTCTTACAATCGTTCTGAACCAATTTATTGCCTTATGTAATGTTTCAGGACTGTAGCATGGGTGCTATTTTGGTATTTCTACCTGGATTTGCTGACATTTCGAAAATGAACGACGTCATGATAGATTCTGGATTTTTTCCCCTATCAAAGTATGTGATTTTCCCATTACATTCGCAGATGGCAACTACTCAACAGCACGACATCTTCAATCCACCACCTTCCGGAATGAGAAAAATTATCCTTGCCACAAACATCGCAGAGACCAGTATAACTATCGATGACATAGTTTACGTGATTGATTGCGGTAAGATTAAGATTTCTGACTTTAACGTGGATAGTAACGAAGCCAGCTTGATGCCAACATGGGTTTCGCAAGCGAATGCAGATCAACGTAGAGGTCGTGCCGGTCGTACCCAGCCAGGTATCTGTTATCACCTATTTTCTAAAGCTCGGAGTATGATTCTGCCTGCTAATCTCAAGCCAGAAATCTTGCGGCAGCGATTGGACGGGGTTATTTTAAATCTGAAACTTCTGAAGCTTGGATCAGCTGAGAAGTTCTTGTCAACTTGTCTGGATCCCCCCGATGCGGAGAATATTAAGAACGCAGTTAATTTCTTAAGGCGGCTAAATGCCCTTGATGCTAATGAAACCCTAACGCCATTAGGGTTCCATCTTGCAAGATTACCTGTAAGTCCACAGCTGGGAAAAATGATGCTTCTTGGTGCTATCTTCAGCTGTGCTAATCCTATTATAGATATTGCATCCGCGTTGGATTTTAAAGACGCTTTTCTTTTACCGTTGGGACATGAGGTGCAAAGCAAAAAAAGGAAATGTGAATTGGCTGGATATGTTATGAGTGATCATCTTCTGTACCATTATGCAATGATTCAATTTGAGCGGGTGCGAGATCCAGCGCAATTTTGTTGGGAGTATTATCTTTCTCAGCCAATAATGTCCCAACTATCGAGGATGAAATATCAATTTGCCGACACTCTCAAGGAGTTGGATTTTCTTAGTGATTCGGATATCAAAGCGTCTTGTGCGAACGTGAACTCAGCGAATGTAAGCATACTGAAAGCAATAATTTGTGCAAGCCTATACCCAAATGTGCTCATCGGCAACTCTCGTCTGAAAAAGCAGAGGCTTTACAATCAGTTTTATACGTTGGATAACAAAAAGGTGGATATCCATCCAAAGTCAATAATTAAGCCGAAAGACTACTTTGATTCACCTTTCTTGGTATACTTTCGCAAAGTACGTTCATCCAATGATTTTGTCCATGATGCAACAGTGATTAATACCCTGCCATTGATGTTTTTTGGTGACACGTTTAATGTGATACGCGAGGAAAATTCACTTTACATCGGCATTAATGATACATTACGTCTGCAAACAAACGAAGAGACATTATACATCATTGACGAATTGCGAAAAAGACTCACCTTCTTTTTGGAAATGAAGGCATGTCAGCCTGGGCCTGTCGATTGGAGTAATGCAGAAGAAGTTGGGGTATTGACTGCAATATTAGACCTGGTTAACATCGAGCACCAAGGGTACGACCTGAATGATTTTGATTCTTTTATTGACCACACATAAATGTGTTATATATTATCTATATTAAAGACTTGTTGCGCTGCGCGACACCCGTTAATGAGTGCTACTTCCAAAGAACTGATAGATAAGTAAGAATTATATAGGATACATTTTTTTTATCCACTCAACACAATGAGTATGTTAAAATCCGTTCAAACAAACCCAATACACATGAGTGGACATATTGAAATTCAGTATTATTTAGATTTAATTTGGTTCTATTTGGTGCATATTCCTTTTTTTTTTTGCAATTGTATGTTGACGTGAAGAGAGAAGGCAAACGCAATTGTAAACATTTCATAATTTATCATACGTTATCATATTTAATATTTTGTATTGCGTCGTTGCTGGTTGACCTTCATACAATAAAAAGTTTTGCTATAAGATTGATTAAATTGTATCTGCGTTCCTCGCTGAGGCAGTCTGGGCTGGGTGTTGTGTTTTAACGATCGCCATGTTGGTAAACAACGTAAAATGCGATAAGATGATGGCCACAATCTCGCTTTCATAAGTTGTCCTCGACGAGGCCAATGAACAACAACATGAACCCAGCTCGATGGCGAACAAGTAATTATCAAACAGTTACCACCTGCACAACAGGCGCGTTAGCAGCTTATAGGTTAACTCTATTCTTGTAGTTGGTAGCGCTCCAAACATCTTACGGAGATGCTTCCATCAGCTAAGTGAGGAAGTCCAACAAATACGGGATGTGTGTCATAAGTATGCCCAATTTAAACTTTTACCAATAGCAGGAAGGTTAGATGCTCAAGGTGAATTTCCTGCACAGCAAGTGAAGGATTTGGCTAAATTGGGATTGTTGTCCATAACAGTCCCTAAAGGAGATGGAGGTTCAGGAATGGATACCTTGGCTCTATCAGTGGCAATACAAGAACTCTCTGCTGGGTGTGCCAGTACAGGTGCAATTGTTTCAATATATAACTGTTTATACACTAGTCTTTTGTCTAAGTTTGGAAGCCAGGACCAGAAGAAAAGTTTTTTGTATCCATACACTACCAGTGGGATCTTAGGGTGCTTTGCTCTAAGTGAACCAGATGCTGGGAGTGATGTGGCGGCCCTGAAAACCACAGCCAGTGAGACCAAAGATGGGTGGGTTTTAAATGGGACTAAGTCCTGGGTCACCAGTGGCACTGTTGGAAAGACTGCTGTGATATTTGCTACTGTTGATAAATCATTACAATATAAAGGTGGGGGGTAACAAACATTTCCGCACAAATATTAATTGTTGTGTTATCATTTTAGGTATTACTGCATTTTTGGTGCCCTTGTCTTTGAAGGGAGTTCAAATTGGAAGGCCTGAGGATAAACTCGGTATCCGGGCTGCTCCCTGTTGTAGTATAAGTTTAGACAATGTCCTGGTACCTACAGACAATATTTTGGGAGAAGTTGGGGAAGGCTTTAAAATAGCCATGATGCAGCTGGAATTGGCGCGTATTGGGATTGCGTCGCAAGCAATAGGGATCTCCCAAGCTGCGTTGAACGCTGCTGTAGAGTATTCATTCAATCGGATTGCCTTCAAACAACAAATCAACGAATTTCAGGCTGTTAAAGTAGGTATTTTTCGGAGGCAACTATTATATAATGATAATTTAACTATTTGATGTACTTTTTTGACTGGTTGTCCTGCAGCTTCTCCAATTAATGCATTTGTTAAAATTTGATTTCGTAATAGTTGCGAATTGCTGACATGGCATTGCAATTGGAATCCTCGAGGTTGCTGGTTCATCGTGCTGCCGTCCGCTATGACCTCCCTGGCCGTGCTTCCAAGGAATGCAGCATGGCGAAGACCGCTGCTAGCACTGCTGCCAACGCAATTACCCACAACGCCATCCAAATCCTTGGCGGAATGGGCTACGTAAAGAATATGCCAACCGAGAGGCATTTTCGGGATGCACGGGTCACTGAAATATATGGAGGTGTCACAGACATTCAGAAACTCATCATTGCTGAGTGTATACTCGAAGAACACCTTGAAAAGACTCGTTGATGCAGACTTGGCTCGGTTCCTGTCCTGATCCAATACTAGTTCAACTATAATTTAACTTGATTGGCGCGTTCGGTATATTAAAATATTTCTTGTTTTTCCATACTTGTAGTTCTCAAACGTACAATTTTACAATGAGGTGAAATATCAAACGTTAACAAACATGGCTTCGTTAATTGCGTCGGCAAGTAAATGCAAATATAAACAGTTTTACAACAAACAACAAACATTACGCCATCACATGACTCGGCATTTTCTTTAGTAATAACCTTTTATAATAGTAATAATAATAGTATTGGTTTATGAGCGGAAAACCCCAGGTATCTAGAAGTTATTATTGGCTGCATGGAACTCCTTCTTGCCGTCGGGTAAGTCCTCGACGCACGGCACCTGCAGAAGATTGAAGTAGACGTTGCCCAGAATGTGCGATGTGGGGCCGGTATTTGTTTTAAGGCACTCAAACAGGTGCTCGTCGCATTGGCAGTGGCTCTTGGTGTAGTACGACATGTTGGTGATGTTGTATCGCTTGGCATAGCCACGGATTTTTATTGGGCATAAATCGTGGGCACGGCAGCAACGATCTGCGTCGTCTTGTCCTAAATCGTGGTAATGATCTGCGATGTCGCCTGTTCCACACCATTTAGTGCCTGAAACAATAAATGGTAATATTAAACGGTTTGCCATTTATATTGTTATGCTAGGGGGTGTTGAAACAGAAAACTACTTGTTTTTTATTAGATTATTAGTATTAGGTCTTGTGTTCTGTATGCCTTTGCACACTCTAAACAGCATAATTTTTTAAGTACACGTTTATCAAAGGGAAGTCTCCAATGTAAAACCATTTATCCTGCAATTTAATTTTGCCTCGTTGGTTTAGCTGCAATTGCTCAAGGCGGGGCGAGCTGGCTTTTGCTGGTGCAGCTGTGCAATCGCCCCGTGTTGGTTTAGTAAACGTCGCGAATCGACACGGTGCGCTGGCACCACGCGCAACCGGCTTAGTTAAGTTAAATCCTCGCATATTGAATTCCTTCCCTTCCTTCTTCACGATGAACAACCCATGCGTGATCCCGCGCTGTCCCGATGACGAGGTAGGAGACCAGCGCTGGGAAAGCATGCACAAACGCTATGTCAACGAGGCACGCACTTCCGAATCCGAAGTGGTCTTCCTGGGTGATAGCATCATCCAGCAACTGCAGTTCTCGACGCTGTGGAGTGAGCGCATCAATTCACTGCATTGCCTCAACTTTGGCATCGGCGGCGACAGGTTCTTGCAGTTGTTATCCCGCTTAACCTAATCTACTATCGTACGATTGTTTTAGAGTCGAGAACGTGCTGTGGCGCGTGCAAAATGGAGAATTCGCATTCAACACGAAGATCAAAGCGGTGGTCCTTTTTGTAGGCACTAATAACACGGATTGTACACCGCATGAGGTCTATGAGGGCATCTTGGAGATTATTAAAGCCATCAAGGCAAAACTTTTAGACGTCCATATCCTCCTTCCTACACTGTTACCACGTGGGCAGAATCCGAATCCATATAGAGAGCGTAACGAGCATGTCAATACATTCCTTCTGGATAAGTTTGAAAACCCAGCGAATGCGGATGAACTAACAGCAAACGTTGATGTTATCAAAATCCACGAGAATATAGTCCAAGGAGACCAAACCATCTCACACCATATCTTGCATGATTATTTGCATCTAACCGACGCGGCGTACACGAAAATCTTTGAACCGGTTTACGAGAAACTCGTCCAAGTTTTGCAGCAATAATTGGCCGCTTTTGTTTCTTTACATTTTTGATTGTGTGTAACACTATAGTTCGGCTATGTATATTTTTATATATACAAATAATAATTGTTTCATTCATACTCAACCTACCTGGAATAATCCCACTGAGGAGTGTGAATGGATTGATGGTAAATAATCCCTTGCCCAATCCAGAACTGCGAACAGATTGGTTTTTTGTGGGCTTCCGGTTGCTCTCCACCTCTGCGCATTCTGACATTAATTTGATCATGGCTGGGAATTCAATATGGACCGGTTCAGCTATATTTTCTAAATCACGGAGGACGGTCATAGCGTCATCATTTTTACTGCAAATGAAGAAGGGGCCATTAGAAAAGCATGGGACCTGTGCTAGAAATTCCGGTGCGCACTTTCAATTGATTTTTGGCTTGTGTGTATGCGATGCAGACTGAATTTGGTGGTTACCAAACACTCCAAGTAATCCATATTGGTATAACCACGATTTATTACGTGGTGTAATAAATGCGTTTCATTCAGAATATTCGATACTTACTTGCGTTGGGTACATTCTACACATGCTGGAATTATTGATCTTAATAAGTGCCTTAGTTACACACCTGCTTAGAATATAATGTCCATTGCAATTATTTTAATTGTATTTACTCGATCTGTGCGTTCCCCCGATTCAAAACTTCTCTCTTTTAAAAAGCGGATTTCTGTTTCTTCGCGTATGACGATAATAGAATAGCAGGTTATCAGGAAGCGATGAGTTTCAAGGGAGAATATTAATGGGCATTCATTACATCGGCTGCATACATTCTTAAACGGTTACAAACATTTGAAGTATCTCATAACACTCCGTACGATTCTTGTGAAGTATTGAAGATGTAAGTAAATAGAAAGAAAACGGTTTGCACTTGTAATGCTTGCAATAAGTGACATTACCCTAACTGCACCTGAATCATGCTAACCGTGCTGCTAACTGGATCGGGTCAAGTTTGTATGCGGTTGCGTCAGGTACATTTGGAGTCTCCAGTGTGGCTTCGAATGGGGCTAAGACAATCGGAAAATCATTACTTTTGTTTGTATCTGGAGGACAAAGCAATGATGACATTACGGTCTCATCATCATTTGACGTGTGTGCATTATAATCATAAGTCTGTCCTTCTACATATTGCATGTAGAAGAAGTGCTTCTATTTCATGAGATAGAATCTTCAATTTCGAATTATTTCCTACTACTCTACTACAATTTAACAACAATTTGTTAACAGAACATATTTAAGGCAAATCGAATTAAATCACAATAGTTCTTCTACTTACAGAGGACCAAGGTTATCTAATTAAAATATTACTATAAAATAATACTGCTACGAATGGTATAACAATAATACTATAAATTACAACACAAGTGTTTCACTATTTCCTAACTAAAAACAATGGCAATTATCAATGAAATAAGTTAAATGATGAAGATAAAATGCATCAAGGATAATGCAAAATGTTAGTGCATATATGTTTTGCTATTAAATATGCTAAAAATAACACATTGATTGCTCTATTACGTTCACGCTTTATTACGATTGATTTTGAACGCATCGCACATCCTGGCAATACATTAACATATGAAAATATTTATTCGATTTCGAATCGATTTTACAGGATTAGCATGCATTAATAAACGATACAAATTATAACATGAGTATGATGTGTTTCAGTAATAAAAAAGGATATTTTTTAAAAAAATACCTTGCCCATATCTATCTACTTAAGCGTTAAATGACATTGGTAGTCTCCTTATTGCCCTTCCTTGACGCAACAATTAAACAGCTTTTAACAAAACATTTTAACATGCACATATATTTGAAAGTCCTTTTTATCTAATATCTATTTACGATAGCACATTTTTCCAACCGCATGTTTATTTGCGTTATTTTGCATGTGAACGTGGCAACACTGACTCATACAGTATTTGTCATAAATTTAATAGTTTTGCCACTTGAAACAAACTTGCATAATTTAAGTCCAAAGGTAAACCTATTACTAGAGGCAATTTTGTGTGTTGCAAGTTAATTAATTTTATTCTCTATTAACGTAAAATATGATTATTATTAGGATAATTGTAAATTATCAATTAATGTCTTGCTGAATGCTTAACGCTGTATGTTAGTGGTAAGTGTATGCAGAGGCTTAGAACTCCAAGATGTTTCTTGTTACACGAGCGAAAGTTGCCGAAGAACAAGACTGAGCATGATTGTTGAATACCATAATTAGATTGGTGTAGAATGCAATGGCGTTAATGATTTGAATATTTATGTGATTTGTCGTATGTTAGTGCAATGTGAAAGCAAGTTGATGTTGGGGTCCTTCGTGTAATGTGCCCGCGTTCTTCTTATTAGTAATAACGATTTATTCAAATGCCACTATGTGTGTCACTAAGTAAGACAGCAATTGCTGCGGGTTGGGATATAATTATCCAATTATGGGCACTATGAACAAATGCAGCGAATGACTGCCATTAGTTTGATTGAAAAGAGCTTTGATTCTCATAATGTCCATTACTAAAATTCCGTTATGAGAAAGGAATGTATCTCAGAGTTTTCTAATTTCGTATGCTTTGGGTTTTAAGCTAGAGTTGTATGGCTGGGAGTCGGAGAATCACATGAGAATCACAAAATCAAATTTGTGTACGAATATTCAATGATTTACTTACTAAACTTCAATAAATTCGCAATTAAGTAATCTCTTCTTCTCCGCGAGTTCCACGATTGCAACCGTTTGTTCACTAAAGTAGACCTGGCGCAAGGAGTCGTTGGAAACTCGTAACCCACTGTATTTCTTCACCGCATCGCGCTCCTCGCGCATGGCGCTAAACCCATTGAACACTTGAAACGGATGCAGGTTGAAGGACAACGAGGGTTTGCCCTGCGTGCCAATAAGGCACAAAACCGTGAGGAAAATCAGCTCGTTCGACAACAGCATGACAGCGTCGCGCGCGATGTCAACATGAATGCGGACGTCTTCGGAGACGCGCGTCAGGACGCGATTTTTGGCCGTGTGACGCTGTCACCTTCGCGACGCATGCATGAATATGCAAGGAGACGGCGTAGCTGATAAGGGACGTGGTGGCGTCGCCTGGGTGCTGGTGCGCGCGAGGCGGCTGGTACGCGTCTGCGGAAACCCGTCCGCGTCCGTCGGCGTCGACCTCCTCACCGCTTGACGCACGCGACTTGGCGGAGAAATCTTGTCGGCGCATGCACGCGGTATTGTTTTCCAACACATACCATAACCAGGCGCGTTTTCCCAGCCACGCAACTTTTACTTTTCGCGCGTTGATCCTGCTTCGAATGATCCAATCCTCTCACGTTTTTCTATACCGCTCTACTAGTTGTCGAAGACGTGGTGTGGCCATACCGCAGGAGAAACACGCGTAACTGTGTCACGTTCTAGAACTCTCGGCCAGTTCAATGACATCCGTCATTTACATCCAGTTCTTGTTCTTTGCTTTATTCTTAGCGTAGGCCAGTGCTACCAGCTCCTCCGCTGATCACCTGCTTTCTTCAGGGCATTGTGCCACACGAGTGCAACTCTCAAGCGCATCCATTTAGTGTTAACTTTCCTAGTAAATATGTCAAATTCGTGAGTTGTTTGACTTTGCCTGTTTCCAACATGGCAGATATCTCTATTTGCAGCATATTTGTTTCAATAAGTAGTAAATGATTGTATTTCTCATTTATGACGACCGGGTGGCGGTGGCTGTCACTCATTTTTTTTGCTTATTGATTTTCTGGAACGCATTATACAGAAAACGCTCGCTCTTACTATATATTGTCGAACAATTTTTCTATTTACGGCGTCACGCAACTAGTAACCAAGTCATAACCAAATGGTGCTCGACGTGCATGAAACAGCCTTGAACTTGTTACCGGAACTTCTTGGACACCCCCGGAGATGATCAGCAGCGTTGAGCATCTGAAGACATCGCAAAGAAAATGAGAATGCAACAACCTGTGGGATGACCAGTTAGCCGGAAATCGATCTCAAAACGGTATTGAAACGGTATTTTGAACACCGTGTTGAACCATTTTACAATATCTCGAAACATAATCAGGCTAAACGTAACCGACTTCATTTGTGCCATTTTTCATGAAGTCTTGGAAGAAAAAGTCATCAACTTGCATTGTAACAATTAAATTATTTCCTGCTCCTGCAAACAACATCAATGCTATTGTGATACTTGTTACACACCTGACAACACTTTGAATGTTAGTTAATTTCACGCATGAATAATTCACGCTGCACCTTGTCCGGTTTGTGAAGACGCGCTGCGCTTGCGCGAATTTAAACCTATCCACGTGTGCAGGATTAAAAGATTAGTTGCATCTTAATCAAATTGAATGGTCGAAAGAATACCTTATGCTGTATTGATTATGTTGACACATGTGGTTAGCTGAGAATGTCTGTTCAGCATTACTTGAATCCATGCATTAATGATGGGCAATTAATAATCACTAGCCGATATCATCGATATGCCGCAGGGCCATTTCAATGTTACAATTACCTTGCACATGCTGTAAAAACTCCGCAACTGATAAGCAGTTACGGCTTCAATTATGTGATAAGTGGTAAACACAATACGCAGTGGAATGACACGCTTATTTTCCTCGCCGTATTCTTTATGATAAATTTTGATTTTTTTGGCTTGTGTGCTACAATTTATACGTTTAGCGATGCATGTGCGTTTTGTTTTGAATTGACTGTTGACGCTAGTACCTGTAGGCAACCAATTGTACGCACTAGTGGAGTATGCGCAGTGCACCAGTTGGCAACCTAGCGCGCTGAAGATCTCCGCCGCTGCGTTGTAAACGTTAGAAACATTGGAAGATGGCCGCGACGCCTTTGAGCGGTGTTTGTTTACTCTTCGCGTAGCGCGCGATTTGCCGAAGACGGCGGCATCTCAAAAACGTACAACGTCTTCGAGGAGTTGCCGCAAACACCTGCGACCACGCGTGTGATGGTACCGTCATACTGGGTGGTGGTGCAAACGCGTCTTATCGCGCTGTGAGTTCGATTTCTCGACTATGTTAAAGGAGAAACTGGCGTTCGATGTTATGGGTACGTCGGGTCACGTTATGGACACATTCAATATCGCTGGTAAGTTAAACCCCACAAGAAGCAAAACAACGCATATCGAAAGACCAAACAATCCGTTTTATTACCATCGTTATTGCAGAACTAACCCCGGAACAGCAGAAAGTTTTAATTGATATCCGACGTCGGAAAACGGAGCTACTGCTCGAGATACAAGTAGGTTCACTATTTTCATTTGTTTCGTTTAGTTTTATATTGCCGTTGTAACTTTTATTGGTTTGCAATCCATGATATTGTGGAATCTAAGCTGTAAAAGCATGAGAAAAAGTTAAAGCATGATAACAGTCAACTCATTGGTAGAAAATCATTCTTCATTTCTGCACCTTCAGCAAATTACGTTCTAATATTATTGGAAATTGGTATGACATGAACTAACATCTGGTTAGTAATGAGCTTTAATTGTGATGATATTGATGAAATGTGATTCACACTGAAAGTGGCTAATTTTAATTGTTTACTGCTTGTATGCTGTTTGACTTGATCAAGCAATTGTACTTTCAATGGGAGTGTTTCTATGTGCGTCATATAGCCATTTAGTTGCAATTACCTAGTTTATAACTATGTAGGTCATTTTTAACAATCAGTACGAGCAATTTGTTTGGAACCCTAGGCAGTCTGGTCAAGAGTACAACAAGTGGCTGTGTAGGAACCTTTATCGATGCTTTGTAGGTTTGGGGATCATGTGCTAGAGGGCACCAGCGTGTTAAAAATAATAATTTTTCTCTTTACGTTTTAAGAATAAATTAAAAGTGATGATAACGTTATAATATACTATATACACTATACAGGTAATTAAAATATGCTATTTTTGCAAGTTCTGTATTTGAATAATGCAAGTTGAAATTTTGGTTGTCACTCATGACAAATGATTTTTCATTTCTGCGCGAAAGTAATTGAAGTAATATGCTTATGCTTCCCCTTGTATCTGGCAGTTTTAATTACCCGCTCGCCATTTAATCAAATAACACGTACGAGACTACCCGTGTTGTGTCTACGGTGGACGTTGTAACAAACAAATATAAAACGAAAAGAAGCGAACCAATGCTTCGACGGCGGTCTGCCATTAGAGCACGTTGGGCACGCTCGTATGAAATTACGCTCGGTACAAACGCTAGATCACGGTGGTCGTTGCTCGTGGCAGCCGCGAGCGTCGATTTTTCAATGCGGCCTAGGTTGCCTAGGCGATAGATGCATATCGCGGGGCGCGCAGTCAACCACCCTTGACGGGCGTTCCAACAGCAGCGGTCGGGGCGCGGACGCATCGCTAGTCCTTGTATGCCGCGTTCCGGTTGTTTACCCTAATGGCATAATGCATATTATAATCAACTTATGGTGACGGGCTGGCGCTGTCCCCGGTGTTTTCGATTAAATATTTCCTTTGACAAAGCTGGCACTAGCGGCTTTGTTAAAATAGCTTCAAATTTGGGCTTTAGGTTATTATTAGGAGAATTTAAAAAGAAGGAAAAATATGTTGGTGATATAGTATTTAATTAGATATTTTTTGGAAATCTAGTATTAGAGTCTTAATATTTACAGTATTAATAGCTTGGAAAGTTCGTTATTTTTAGACGATATTTCTATATTTAAAAGATATGCTGTTTAGTTTCATTGGGATTTCAACGAAGAAAGCAATTTAACGTTTAAATATATCTTTCAATTTAGTATTAATTGAATACATTTACTTTTTGAAAAAAATATATAAATATATTAACAAGTTTTAAAATTGTGCGGGAGCATGCGCATTTGCAACAATTTTTGTTTTATTGCACATAATTGTTATTGGAGTGCTATTACTACTGTCGCCAACTCTTCATAACTGCTCTGAATGCATTCAAATTTTGAGATGAACTCAATTATATCCAATGACGGGTTGTTTATGTTCATTGGTTTGCATGGTTCGACGGTCGACTTGCTGCTGATGTGCCAATACGAACTATTTAAACAATATCAAACTGCATCAGTCTGAGAGGTACTACTATAAAGCGGGCGAAGTTAGTGTTTACAGCAGCAATTTTTGCATTAGCAATACATAGAAAGATCCCAGAAACGTTTTGCTTCTTTTTTTACATAAATGGTTCTGCTGTAATTTTGTTTGGAGAATCTCAAGACTCCTGAGAGGAGGCAAAAATTCCTGGGATTGAAGTAAAATTTCTCGGCAAATTCAGTATAATATTTCTTTCTTTTTAAATGGCTAAATCTGGCTGAAATATATAGGAAAAATAATGTGCAGTAACATTCAGCGAAAACTCGATAGAACAGTTTATATATTTTTAGAAAAAACTTTCTTTTTTTCACTATTTTGGACTCTATTTACGAAGAATATTTTTCTGGTAGAAATGGAGATATGTATCTCCCCCAAAATTGGTGTTGTTAGCCCATCATCCATACTGACTAACGTCCTGTTTTTCGCCTCCCACGCGCCCCTCCCCCTCGCTCGCCCCCGCCACGCTGTTTTCGCAATCTCGCAAATAACGCGAACATACAAATCAATTAGGCAATGCGTTTTCTATGTTTCCTGTGCGTTGCTGGCAAATTCGTTGGCAATGAACCAAACACTTCCTGTCGAGCTTTAGCGCAGATTGCGGTGAACTAACGTCGAATCGGACTCTCCTATCATCTCGAGCGGGGCTCACTGTGCCGTATAAAAACGCGCCTAATTTGAATCAATATTCAAAGGCTTGCCGCATGTTGAACGATGCCGTGTTCCAGCATAGACAACCCTTCAGGGCTTTTAGCAGCGCGAGGGTATTATTTCGTTGTGTGAATGTAAATATTGTGCCTCCCCTAGATGACTAGTTTTTCGGAATCGAATGAATTGAATAGGGGTTAGGTATATTGTATGTCACTGTCATAAAGTAATGGATTGATTTTTAATCTGGTTCGCTCTAATTTTCAAATGCATGTTGATCCGACGCAATGTTAAGTCAAGTTGTTTTATGCATGATTATGTTTATTTGTCGGAGTAATTTGAAGTTTTTCTTAGTAAAACGTTGGAATGTATTAAGGAAACACTAATATCCGGTTTATTGCAAGTTCAATTTGCTTCATGCATGCATTTCTAAAGTCACTCAAATATTCAACCCCGAAGCAATTCGCCCTGCGGCATACACACGTCTTCAATGACAAGTGCCAGTAACAAGCAATAAATGTTGAAATGCGGACGCGCGATAACGCACGCCGCGTTGGCTGGTATATGTGCTCTTTTTGGTTTCCTTGTTTTCCCGTCGAATTGTTTACTCAACAGCTACCGATTACGATTAGAGCGCGTGCATTGTTATCACAAGCGCGCGCCAACTATTCAACCGAACTGAGCCCGCGTTACTTACTGTACATTGCGACCGGAAGTTCGACAGTAAGTATCCGCTCGTTCCATTCCAACTTCCAGCAAGAACGGAGTATCGAATTCCCATTCATCTTGCGACTTGTAGGCCTGCCTCATACGGTTCAGCTACTTCCAGCGACGGCTCAAGTTCATGTGTTTTTGTGCTTCGCAATAAACTTGATGCTCCGATGAATGAATGCGAGGCTTTAGAAGAGAATGGGAATCCAGCGTATACTAGGAAGGTGTGTGGATCGTGGGACTCTGGGAGTCATTTTCCAATCGACGATTTGGGGACGCCCGGTGCGCCGAACACTCGTTCACTTCCACGAGCACGTGTGAGAGGAAACTGTCTTGATTTACAAACAAAACGCGTTGGAGGTTTGAATGAAGCGAAACCGCTTTCAACCGGCACGTGAGATCGCAAAACAATCATTTTACGGAGGTCATTAAAATATGAGGGAACGCGACGAACTCATTTACAAATTATTGTTGAAAAAGTCGGCTGGTACAGTTGCTTAATTAAACAACATTAAGCAACAACTGTATCACTTCCATCTTAATTAGCTGGCAAATTAGGGTAGCAAACAAATGTACATTCGTTTGAATTTGGATGTGTACATTGTTGGAATTGCAGAAGTTTTACACGTAAAACATTATAAAACATTTCTGGTAATCCAATGAAGACAGCTGGGCCTCCATGTATTTAGCAATATTTTATAATGATTCAATAGAATTATTATTTTGGTAGAGAACCGTCAACAAAGTTCAAGCACTTAAATTCGATAGTTATTAATTCGATAAAAATTGTTAAATGATATATAAAGTAACCATTAAAAAATGTGTGTTGATGTTATTGTTCGGGTTTAAAAGTAATCAAATCAATGTTGGAGGAGATATGATTATAGTCGAAATATTGTTTGAGGAACTATTGTTTGATTTTGAATGCTATGTGCACGTACATTGTCGAAAATTCATGCGGGAGGTGATTGGAAAACAAATAACATTGATTGTGCATTTTGCGAATTAAATTCGTAAAGTTGTAAGGAAGTTCTAAGATGCGGGACATTTTGAAAAATAGTTATAACAGATTTGTAATGTAATTTTGTGTAAATATCATTTAATTAGCAGGAAAAATGTTTCGAAATGAAACATCTTTATTTTAACGTATTCTAGCGCCTCACTAAAGTAATTGCTTTATTTTGCCAACAAATTGGACTCAATTTGTTCCGTCATCGGGCGTATCGCTAGCAACGAATTAAGTTAGGAGTACTTATCAATAATTTCGATATAGAAACATCAACTCAAAATTGGTGTCGTATTATCATCCACATTTCCTTCTAGCCCTTTATTGCAAGCACTCACTGTCCATTGTAATCTAGCCTGCCTTGTTCAAATCAAAAGCTTACAACCATTAACCAAGTAGTACCGTCTTCGCACAACTGCGAACCGCAGGTGTATCAATGTGATTATACGTACCATGAGTGTGGCAGCAGCACACAAAGGTGCGCCGCTTTTGTCTGCTCTGCTTGACGACACCCTCGTTAATTGTAATTGCATCGATCTAGTAACTGCTCCGCATTTTTGCGATGCCTTCGCTCGCGCCGCGATGAATTTAATGGCTCGCGCGTGCAGCTGCTGCACGCAGTGGTGCGGGGCGATACGTGGGGAGCACCACCGCCGGCGCTGGGAAATTGGAGTCGCGTCAAGCGCCGCGACAGTGCCCACCGAGCAGTCGAGCGGTAGACCGGTCATGGCGTGCACACAAACCTAGCGCGCGCGTGCGTTATCAGTGCTCCCAGTGAAGTTGCCACCGAGCAACGCCTTTAAAACTCGAGTGCAAATAAGTTTCTTCACGCTCCTTGAAAGGATATCACGCCCGGACTAGATCCTCTTCAATTTATGTTTGATCTTGCCAGTGCCAGGTGCCAGTTTGAATTCGGATAGTTTTCAATAATGTGCTGCGCATGCTTGTCGCATAGGAATCGCAGGTATTGCTTTTATTTGAAGCAGCTTATTAAACGCAGCGTGCTGATTATGATTTGACGCGATTCACTGTGATCTGAAATCCTAGTCATTGATAAGTGACAATCATTCTCACCAGTCTGATATTTGAATCGCTTCATTGCCGCAAAACTATTTGACGCATCATAATCCCGCTGCGCAGCACCCATTGTCGAATTTCTAACTTGATCCAGTGTGTTTGTCGACGTCGTAAGTCGTGATAGATTACATTATTATCGTCATTGTGCGTTTGTGCGAGTTATCGTTGAATGCAAATTCGTTACACTTACTATTTTCATCGCGTTTACTAGACGTTTGCTTAGTTGGCGTCGCTACCGATGAAACACTTTCTTGTTTCCGTTGTTTGCAAATTTCCAGCTTAGCACATTATAATGCGGCCGTCGAAATAACGATTAGCAAGTCATGAAGATATTAATTTTGCTGCAGGCGATTTGATTAGTTTATTTTTATAAATTTTTCTCCTCGAGACATAGAGTGTTTACAGAGTTCACAGCGTGTTATCCTTGCTGCTATTGTCTGAGCAAGCTTTCGAAGCAATTGCCTTGGTGGACGGCGCAGATTGTTCTCCTTGCATTCCGCCGTATACACACACACCTAACGTTGTACCAAGCAGCGCGATGACAAACCGCGACAACTCATGCATGCGTGCCGTGATTCATTATTCGCATCACTTCATTCCTGCGACTCGGAATTAATTATCAGCTGTCTCCGCACGGTTTTACATGTTTCGTACACGTTTGATATGTTTTACACTAAGTGGCGGCAACGTCAATCGAAATCAGCGTTTGGGATTGTTCCAGCGTCATGTAGCAAAGTTTACCGATGGGATTGACGTCAGCGTTGTGTAAGAAAAACACTTGAATGGAGAAATGTGAATGCAGAGCCCACGTTGGCGCAAAACAACGATTAGGTAATCGCGATCTGTTCGTTTCCATGCGAGGTGCTTTGCCGATCGCATCGATATTCGACGTTGGCTACAATTTATTTTCGATTCATGCAGATGTACAAATGTTGGACAAAGTCGACGACGAGACATGCCGGACCCACCAGCTGGGCCCGCATTATGTAAATTGCTTTGTGGAAATAGAGTGAATCGTCAATTTCGGAGAATTAATGCAGGCGCCAATTGCGCGGCATTTACGTTTTTATGGCAGAAATTAAACGTCGATAAGAGGACTCTGTTTCTTGAAGGAAGTCAATGATTAAAAGTCAGGCTCCCCTTGGCATCCTGCCAATTTCGGATATGCCCGTAAGGCGTACAAAGTGCACCAAATCGAAAGAGAAACTTTTATGAATTCTGATCTCCAAACGTTGTTTCGCGAGGTTGTAACCGTCGATGGATACGTACGTTGGTTGAATTCACACCGCGCACATACTCCACGAATAGCGACTTCATAACTTCCCAGTATCTTTCATATACATTGGATCTGATTTATCACAATGCCAAGCCAACATTGTCACTCCTGGAATTGAACTCAACTTTTGATAACCGCAATACCTTATTAACGCTCTGAGACACACACGAAAACAACTTATTTTGTTGCTGAATATTGTCAACACGCTGGGTAAATGCCAAGGTTATTAATTGACTTCTCCAAAGTATGTTCTTATTTTATTTACTTGCTGCTTCCATGGGATTACTGTAGGTGCCAATTAAAGCCGGAAAAGAAGCCGCTGCGGCGTGAGACTCGTTCGGCATTCCAGCAAGGTCGTCGTCATCCGCTGATTCACTCCATTCACGATCACGGGTTTGCATTAACGTGCGCGTAATTAGGCGGAAAACAAAAGCAGCTAATATAGACATAAGCAAGAATCGAGCACTAAGTTGTTTAAGAACTAGGTGCTGAATGTAAACGTTTAGGATGCGGTAATCATCGGCATGGTCGGCAAGTATAGTTGTATCCTCCTCTATGGTGCAGCATTAACAGCTTTCGTTTGTATAAGAGAGACTACAATTTTAAGGCGTTGGGAGTAGTGCCAAGCTGATGAAACAATGAAAAATCCAACGCCACATGCGAATTTTACTTGCTACTTGTAAATGCAAGAGGGGATGGGATTTATTTGGGTTGAATACAAACGAATTTGCTTGGGGTGTGTGGTGGGCATGTTGGTAGGTGGAATGTTAAAAGTATTGTTGATTTTCTCTTTCGTGCTTGTTTCTGGTTGTCGCAACCAGCGTCCTTGCCGAAAACTGACCTAGCACCATGAATAAGTACTTGCGTGGTGGTTGTAATTTGTCTCTGTGTTTTTGCTCGACCCGCCTGTCAGGCAGTCTCATTCGTTATATGGATTTCCGCGCTGTGAACAAGAAGTTACCGCATTGTTCGAGGATGCCCCAATCTTCAAATAAAAACGCCAACAATGGCAGTCGGACAATAGGGTACCAACCGGCGACGACCGTGCCCGAATTTTCGCTTCAAGCGCCCATTCTTAGCAATCGAGCGAGGTAGATAAGTGGCTCATTCGTCAGCACCGGTGGGCACCGATGTACTGCATGTACCGAATTTTGCTTGGAATCGGCAATACACCGCGCAGTCGATTCGTGTCCATCGTTGTAGACGGAGACGCCGCTGCTGATTCTTTGTCACCGCACGCGCCGTCAGCGTGGACGCACCGCAGCAAATTCCGAATCGGCGGCTAAAAATACACGTTTTGGGCCGACGGCGGCGCGCCTCGCGAGTGCCGCCTAGTAGCGACTGATACATCCCAACTGATGCTTCCGCCGCGAGAGTGCACGTCGCGTCTGTTGCCATATCCGTGGATGACCGAAGATCCATGCCGATTATACTAATCGCCACTATTTCATACCAGTTCGCAACGCGGGCGCGTGTTATTTATGTGTTTAATTATTCAGTTTGTCCTTCAATGCATGCGCGGGTACGGATACGGAGAGGATTATGGTGACCAATACGTAGGTATCGCATTATCGTTAATGCATTCATCGCTTATTCACACCGCGTGTAGGCTAAGAACGGAGCGCAGTACACTTAATTATAAGCGGAATGATCTAATATTGACAAGCCCGCTACCACTTGTAATACCTGACCCCATTCCTCGCCAAAAATACGCCTTATCATTTACTGCACTCCTGTGTTTCTCTCTCTCTCTCTTGGACAGGTAGAAGTGTTCCGGTTCTCTTGGGAGTTGCTTTCCATGATTAGCCGCTTTTTCTAAGCTAGCCGGCAAAACGTCACTTGCTCCATGAGGGATATAAATAGCACTAGTTTGTTTGGGCAATCATTTGCGAGTATGCCAGTGTTGGCCGGTCCTCGGCCAGGTAGCACCAAGCGTTTGCTTTCCCAGCATCGGTGTGATAAGCGCAACAGTCCAATGCGATCAAAATTTCGTGCGCGCTATGATATACTTCCTAATAGTTGTAATTATAATTAGCCCGTTACACTCGCTTAGTGATACTGGTATTATAGGACACGACGACGACAAACACACAATCGATATTTGGCAAAATGGCCAAATCTCAAATAGCGATCTGCGCTAAAGATAGCACGGTATAGTGTGTTTTTTTTATTATGACTTATAGGTGTTTGCCTCCTCGCTGATTAGCGCATGACAATGGACCTGATATGGAAGGAGTTTACCTAAAAGCAACGACAGAATATCTCGTGACGCAGTCATTCGAAGACCAGAGGATTGAGTTTAGAGGTGCGCGTGTAAATAACGCGCTGGGTCACCAAAAGCGCACCCTGCGCGAGGTTGAATTTGACTCTGTGTTGGCGTGCATGCTCGCGGTGCGCCTGTTGGATTAAAGGTGATGCAGCAGTACGGTACAGTCGGACACGAGCGCGACCGCAAGGGTTCGATCTCACACAATGTCACGAATTGGTTCTCATCGCTGCGTCGCCAGCCGAAGCACAAGAATAAGCTGCAGCCGCACCACTCCACACAGTCCAAGAGCGACTGGGACATTTCTCGCCTTCGGGTAATCCCTTATTTTGATTTGCGCTCATTGATGATCATGTGTCTGGCGTCATAGAATTCGTGGTATGCGAAATGTTTGCAAAAACACAGGCAACTTGGAAGCGCGCACTAAGCGTCATTCATCCCTCCGTACTGACGATGATGAGCGGCTTTTATGTTGTCAACCTTTGTACAGTTTACAGTCGTAACGTGTAAATCTTGCTGAGCAGGTATCCACCGAGGTGATAAAATGGCTTTATGTGTTAGTTGACGTTGTCGTAGAAATCAACAAGCTACCAGCGCTGACTAAATTGTTATTGCACACCCCAGCATTGTTTATAATATGTGCAGCACATGGAAAATCAGTCGCAAGACAACCGTCTTGCCGCACGCACGCGATTGATTGATCTTTGACGTCCACATGCTTTTAAGTAATTGTAAACATTGCCCGTGCGTGTGATTTCCTAATATGTGGACGTGTCTAAAAACAGTGCGCAAGGCACTGCCGTGTGCGAATCATTCTACTGAGCCGGTAAAATATCAAAACGTCATACGCGTATCAGTTTTCACCATTTTGAAATTCGCAACTACCACTATGGCAAACCCAAGCTACCAGGCCATCTTAGCAGGCCATGACAGTGGATGTACCACGTGAACAGAAAGGCTGATTCTGATCTTTTCATTTTAGCAACTCAAGGATGAGCTCTGTGAAGTGGTCAACGAGATGGAGGGTCTCGATTGTGGCGAGGATGGGAAGAAAGGCAACAAGACGAAGATGATGTCCATTGGAAGGAAAAAGTTTAACATGGACCCCAAGAAAGGCATTGAGTACCTGATCGAGAATGGATTGCTTCAGCAAACTGCTGAGAGCGTGGCACAATTCCTCTACAAAGGCGAGGGTTTGAACAAGACTGCGATTGGTGACTACCTCGGCGAAAAAAATGACTTTAACGAGAAAGTTCTCCAGGCCTTTGTCGCACTGCATGACTTCGCGGATTTGATCTTAGTACAGGCATTAAGGTAATTAAACAACATATATATTATTTTGCTCATATCTTTTCTACAGCAGCAATCAGTTTAAATGGTAATTAAATGGTATTAAATTTTTTGCATATGCGGAGATATGTTTATCCAATAATAATGATAATGCACCTTGTTCTACACATTAATGAATTTTTAGGACTCTTAATGCATGTGCAAATGGTAGTGCTTTTTAGTTTTCTTAAAGACTGGTTTCTTTGCTTGACATTGTGAAAGATGGTTTTGCTCATGGTGGTTATTTGTAGGCAATTTCTTTGGAGTTTTCGCTTGCCGGGAGAGGCCCAGAAGATAGACCGCATGATGGAGTGCTTTGCAAAGCGCTACTGCGAATGTCAAGGAGACAATAACATCTTCGAGAATTCAGACACGTGCTACGTGCTGTCTTTTGCCATTATAATGCTCAACACGTCTTTGCACAATCCGAGCGTTAAGGACAAGCCGTCCACGGAGCAATTCATAAGCATGAATCGAGGCATCAACATGGGCCAGGACCTGCCACGAGAGCTCCTTGTGGTGAGTACTTACTTCTCCACGCTCGCACTCAGCCCTCGGCGAATTTACGATGGCTCGTTTTTCACATTTAATTTTCCACAGGGCCTGTACGAGAGTATCAAGGCGGAGCCTTTCAAAATTCCTGAGGACGACGGCAATGATCTAATGCACACGTTCTTCAATCCCGATAAAGAGGGCTGGCTTTGGAAGCAAGGCGGTCGCTACAAGAGCTGGAAGCGACGGTGGTTCATCTTGAACGACAATTGCCTGTACTACTTTGAGTATACAACGGATAAGGAGCCGCGTGGCATTATTCCGTTAGAGAACATCTCCGTACGAGATTGCACCGACCGCCAGAAGCAGCACTGCTTTGAGCTGTACGCAAGCGGCGGCGCCGAGTTTATCAAAGCGTGCAAGACGGATTCCGAGGGTAAGGTGGTGGAGGGCAAGCACCAGGTGTATCGCATGAGCGCGAGCAATGACGACGAGAAGAACGATTGGATACAGCGGTTGGTGCAGAGCATCAGCCATAATCCGTTCTATGACATGCTGGCGAATCGCAAGCGCAAGGCACAGCACAATCACGTCAAAAACTAGACGCCGGCATGCCACAGCCCGCGTATTTAACTGTGATCATCACATTTAACGTTCTCTGTTTTTTTTGTTTTCTTACGTAGTCCGTTCTACTGTTTCCAACGTGTTTTTGTTTTAATGGTACGAATGCGTCGCGTGAAGTCACTAGTCCCATTTGCAGGCGGAGCGGGTGCATGCTCGATCATTTCGTGCTCGTCAACGAAGATGAGTCTAGTATATTTGTAAAATATGAAGAAAGTATTTGTTTGCTAGTGTAAAATAGGTCGATATATGCTTATATGTAAGTAATTATTATCGGTGCATGTTGTTTGTATATCCTGGACGTTTGTAGCGGCGCCGGCTCGAAGCGTACAATTTGTATATTTATTATAAAATAATTCAGCAATTCCCCTGTATGAATGACTGAGAGTTTCTAAATTTAGGCATAAGGTTGTATATACTATACATACATATATTATATATTTATAATGTTTAATAAGAAATTCTATCATTATGTAATGCTAGTTAGAGCCGATGATTGGTTAGCGGAACCAAGCAAAAATTGGCCAACGTCTTCAACGAATTACAACGTATAAATGACGCGGACTTTGCGGAACTGAAGTCTCAGTAGTGATGACAAGGATGATTCAGTGTGTTTATAACTTGTTAGGTGTTATCACTTGTACGGAACTCAAGCGTCGAAGATGCAATTGTGATTGATGATGATTCTAAATGCAAAACGACGAAATCTCAATGGAAAGCGCAATAACAGCGCGTCGTCGTGAAACAGGCGGCCTGATTTTTGTCGTTTTCGGTCAAATTTATGTTCCATATCGATTTATTATATTAGGCAAACGTAAATTAATTTATTTATATTTCTATCCGGTATGTAATATTTCAAAATGGAATTAACGTTGTGCTGCGTTTTATTCGTCCCTTTACCACTATAACATGCCCCCATAAACACAAATTTTTGAAATAGTTTAATATGATAGTATGATCTAGCTAGATACTAGCTAATCAACCGCTTTACTGGTTTTCATTTAATATAACTGCCTATGTTTATTTCTTGGCCTAATCAGATGTCAAACGTAAATGAAACCGAAATGTTCTTCTTAGAACTTTGAATTTATAAATATATAGATCAGCCAGCTCTATTACATATGGACGATAAACTGTCAGTTTCTGCATTTTATTTGAAACTGATGATATTTATGCAACAATGAAGAAGCCTAAGAAAGATTTCGACAAATCTAATTTTAAGTCCATTCCGTATTGTGTTGGTTCAATATGGAATGGAATTGCTTTGTTTACACTTAATAATTGACCCAATACAAAGGTGAATAAAATTTATTAAAATATAAGTTAGACATATTTTCGCACACATTGTTGTTGATGATGTTGGTGCTGTTTATATTGTTGTTGGTGGTGCAAGTTTTCATGGAGGAGCAACGAGTGCAGGTAATACTTTTCTACACAATTGCTGTATGACAACCATTTGTAACGCTAATAGTCCGCGTTTTTTCCGAAAAACGAGAAGGGTTTGACCTATATCTGATACTCCACCCCACTCATATTCCTCTAGGTTCTGTCGTGAACGCTCAGAATGGATCTTTCTGTAAGAAGTGCCACAAGTAATGATGCCTCCTCGTAGCAATCGTCAATAGCGACAAATTTGTAGGCTGGAATACTTAGTTTGTACAACGATGGTGGTGAAAATAAAGCAACTAGCGAATTTGGGACAAAACGCTCTTTGATACGCGTATGCCAGCTTTCAATCAACCATGCATAACACCCCTTTATGTAATGATAGTCAGCAGTTGTAGAGTGGACATCTACAAAGAGGTAAGGATGTATGGAATAAATAACTTATACATTAATAATAGTTTTTTAATTTATTTTGCAGTAATACAGAAATGTCCCCGTGCTAATATTGTGACTTTTTTACTCAACTATATCTCTTATCATTATCAGCACATAAACTTATTCTAAATAGTGGCAAAGTTACTTTGCTCTTCATAATTGATTAAATATTGTTTGGAATATTTAATTTTGTTGTGTAATATAAATTTTTTTTTCCATAACACTTTTCAGATTTCATCGCATCGTGAGCATACATTTTCGCTTTTAACCCTACAAACTCTTTTTTTAGCAAAATAATATTGTGTTGTTTGTCAGGCATAAAATTAGATGTGTTTTAGAATTTAAATAAAATGCAGTAATTGTTACTGACTATGTAATAGAGAAAAAATTAAAAGAAAGAAATAAAAGTCAGGCATTAAGATTAATTGCTTTACTGTAAATAAAAAGAGCTATGTTTTATTAATTGAATAGAAGTCATTTCTTTCGGAAAATATTTTACGCTATGAAAATTTGGATTAGGAATTGAATGGAAGCTGCATCATCCTGCAATCTCCAACCATCAGATCCCAGCTTGTTAGTACTTCATCAATATATTCTCTGATGCATTCGTTTGCCTTGTCAAAAATGGAATTATTCATTAATCTAATAAAATTTATATAGAAGTGTGGACGTTGCATTTTGACGTCCTATAAATATTTAAAATTTTTAACCCATTTCTATATCTCTATGTTCAGTTGGGCGTATAAAATTTTAAGTTAAAAATGTATCGTTAGGTCATAATTTAGATTATGTTTAGTTTCCTTCCCACACTTCCATTCCCAGGCCACTAATTCTCTCACTACATTTGTTCCTTGATTATTAACCTTCAGCCCACCACTGATATGAAAAAGTTTTGTAAACTACAGAAAATTTAGAGTAGTAGAAAACGAAACGTGAGAGCAGCAACTCGTCCCTCAATTATATACCAATATTCAGCATTAACTTCGTCCGTTATTTCCCAATCATAATCAGCGACGACAAACACACTGAAGTCGCAGTTGACTAGCGATTTTCTCAAGCAATCGCGAGACAACAATTCACTCCATATAGAATTTGGAGGGGTTTTCTTCCCGGGTAAAAAAGATAAATCGTTATATAATCGATATTTATGCACTTGTTTAGGAAAATTACGCACTTTATTTAAATAATCTATATCATCTATGTCCTCAACCAATTCTCAATATTGCAAAAAGTCATTATATTATATTGTAGGGGTTCACATAAATCCCTACATTCATTCAAAATTCCGCCATAAACCAATATGCTACGCTTTCCCAAATCCGACCTTCCAAGAAACCTTACAGCACCCGGGACAAAAACCAATATTCTCGGGTATCTGCACGTTCCGAACCCAATAAACCTCGATCTCCTTCAACAAGACCCGAGAAACTATTAGGCACCCCGTCATGTACCGATGCCTGCACATCCTTACCTTGACTTCTCGGGAAATCCGACGCAATCTTTCTCCTACCAATCATAGCCTCCAAAATCCTGCCAAGGGTCTTTCAAGGGCTTTAAATAGCGGGACAAGAAATGAAAGAGGACAGTAAGTTACAGCAAGCCAGTCGTGAAGATCCATCAGAGTCAGCATCGAAGAGGACGCCGTCAATTCACCGCTCAGCCGTTTATCGCCGCATCAGAGCCGCTCGCTACCACCCAGTGTTCTCCAATAAACTCACCCAGTCGCCACCGTATCTCGACGTACACGACTAACCTGCCACATATCTATGTATATGACTATAGATTAATCTATATAAATCTGTTATAAACACAAATCCTTAAGTGCAAGCGGAAACAATATTTTCTATAATTTTACCGCTGATGAATAATGAGCACCAAGCAATGCATGTTTTATCTTCATTTGGAATATTAAGGCAAGCATGCTTTTGTTGAATATCTCCAGGCGACTTCATCTATGATGAATCATAAAAACCAGCGTGAATTGGCTCATATTTGTTTACACGCAATTCCAAATTGTTTACTAATGCCAAAGCCACCGTCCTTTTCTAAAATATTGTATTTTTTTCAATAAATTTAATCAATTGTTCGACCATCTTGATCCATCCATCAATTTCGCTTTTCTAATATACATTGCAATTGTTGCACTAGTAAACACTTTATAACAATTTGTGGAATTATCAACTAAGTGCAGTATGAGTAGCTCACAGATATTTAATTTTTCGTTTACAATAGTTTTAGTGTCAAAAATGTTTTGAGATTTGTTAACTATTCTAGTTGCATAAGTTTTTATCCTCAACACCATTCTTCTTATCCCTTTTGTACCCGTCTGCTGGGTGTAGGGTTGCGTAGTATGTGAGCGTACTGTTACCCTTGCCGGTCATAGGTTGACACAGTACCTGACTTTCCATTACTGACCGCTCAGCCGCTAGACCACTTATTCGGAAAGAATAAGAATTTCTATTCTTTTGTCAAGATATTTTTTCACTATAAATACTTCACAATTGTTGACCATTTGGAAATCACATTTTGTATTATTTTTATAATATGTTGATTTAAGTTGATTGTGTGCTGCCTCTTTGAATTCTTCTTTGCAACAGTTGCAGAAAAATATCTTCCTCTCTGCGATAACATTTTCGCTTTCCAGCCATTGTTTTTGATGACGATATCGGTTTAACGTGCTATTGTAAAGTACTTCAATCAGAAGATATAATTTTTCTATTATCAAACTGCACTTTATTATTTATTTGAACCAAGTGGACTACGATTTTAAAATATTTACAGCAAAAATCTAGTTCAATCAAAATACAACATTTTTAGATTAATTACTAATGACATCAATTGAGGGCATGGAAAATTCAATTTTTATATTTGGTGATATTCTTGCAAACAAAAATGTGGATGTAATTAAAGAATTTTTAACATTCTTTTTAGCATTTGATACAAAAGATACATTAAATTTGAAGCATATTTATCGGCATCATGTGAATAGAGACATGACATCAAATGGTAGACACGTTACAGTTACGCCTTTTCACGAAGATAGCATGGTATGTTAAGGATTACCATGCTATCTTCAAACACGAAACTGAAAATTAGCGACTAAACATACCTGAACATGTATACTTTTTAAATTAACGCATAGAATAATATCTTGTTTGCTCGTCAACTCCACTCTTTTATCTTAGGACCATTTCAAGTCCTTGTGGTCTTAGGCACTGACACCACCGAGTGTGGGCACAACTTAATGAAACATCATTTACTACGATAATGATGCTACTAATTTCCGGGTAACCTCTGCCCCAGCCTACCCCAATATGTTCTGGTAAGAGGTTTTATCACCTAATCAACCATTACAACAAATAAATTAACTCCCATCTTGAAGATTCTCCAACTGATTTTCCGGATACAAATGTTAAGAGTATTCCGGCCAGACATGGTCATTGCATACTTCTCTATACTTGTACCACACGCATATATCAATTTTTGCTTGGGTATACCGCTAATCACACCTTTCGGCGATTCTTCCTCTTCAGGCAGCTGCCACCAGTTCGAACCATCTACCAAACAATATTCATCTATAAAAATAATTTAAATGAATCGGTCCAGGAAAAACAACTGCATTGGAACACCAACTTCTGTTGGGTAAAATCAAAAATGGGAAATGGGGCTCAAACCTAAAAGCTAGCCGCGGCTGCTTTCTGGTCTTCCTCACCATTTGGTCCTCAAAAACGGAACCACTGCGACTAAAAATGTTTCCTCTTCTTCCAACACAGACAATTTCGGACTTCTTAAATTAAATCAGTTCACCATGGCAAGCACACCTCTTAGCCTTTTGGTTGGTTAACTTTTATAGATATCTGTTTAACAGCATACAATTTCGCTGTTTATGAACCCAAAGATTCTAAAATTGCGCTCAATCGTTGCCAGTAACGTAATGTGCATGCCATGATTTTCATGATTATCTTTTTCACCCAATGTAACCTTACCCATTAAAGTCCCACCTAGGCAAATCTCAACAGTGACCAGACCAACTTGTTAAGAACATCTACTCAAATCAACGCCTCAATGAAATCATCGGAATTATTTATATTTCTAAGATCTGACATACGTCTACTCCGTAGACCTGCAATCCACGGTCCCTATCTTCTTTTTGGAGAGGAAATCAAAGGGACTACAGGAACAATCTCATCGTAATCCACCACCGCGTTACCACTTTCATTCAGTGCGCGAATTCCCTGATAGTTACCTGGGTTATCTTCTCTTAAACCAATAACAATCTTTAAAGCACATGGTCCTTCCTATTGGCTATAGCAAGCGGCAAAATGCTAACCGTTACACCTGCAGCATGTCGCTAACTCTGGTCGAGCTTTCTCTCTCATCAAGCGCTTTTTTCCAACGGATAGGGATCCGAGCCCGAGCTCTCTTCCCACCCATCATCCAAAAATGCGGCGAATCATCACTATGACGGGTGGTGTTGTGTACCCGGGGTACATTACACTATAGCAGATTTATAGTTGCAATATTATAAATAATTCAATATTATTTTTGCATTTATTTGCAAAAATTGCTTTTCAAAATAAGCTGCCCTGAGTATACTGGTTGCTGGGACGTCTCAAATGTCAAGGTCAGCTTATAAGGTGTTTCATAGTTTGTATCCATTTCGCATGTGATCCTGCGTTTTCCCGCTGGAGATTATTTTCCAATTCGTATTTTTCAAAGATGCAGGAAATGACCAAGTTAATTTCAATATAAAAACATTTCTAATTAACTGAGAAGTGATTGAGCGATAAGAGGAGAACAGAGAAACCTCTTCACTGGAATATAAAGTTCTCAGCTTTCAGGCGATCTTCTCATCTACAGGCGTTATATTTTATGTATGTACCAAATATATTGTTATTATCAACAAGATCAATTTTTTTGAAATTTCCAAATAGCATAGAAATAGCAAGTACAACATGTATCTTACATTTTGCTAGTCTTCATGATTTTAAAACTAGGTTTATGTTCCATAACATTGAATACCTGGTGGAACCTGCATTTAATTTTGGGGTTATTTTAATTATCTTTGTTGTAATTAACACACACGATGAAGAGTAGCGTTAATGGTATCTGCCCTTAACACAATGAACAGATGACATGAACCCCAGCCCATTCAAACAAATTCAAGCCTAGCCTAATTTATATACTGTTAGTAACATAAAATAATACTGGTACTAACAAGTTCATATATTTCTACGTATTAAACACAATGCAGATAGCTACATCATCAAAACAATAGCTACAATACACAAAACTGTTGAAGTTTTAAAAGTAATATATTGCTTTTGAAAGCATGTAATTTGTGAAATAATGTTAACACATAAACCATAGTGGCATAAATATCCCACACAAACCAAAGAATATCAGCCATTCATGTTATTCAACATCCCCAGTCTTCAGACTAGATATACTTAAGTTTTATATTTCTCATAATGTGTAATGCCAATTATAACGCGAATGGATTCAAGTTTTTATCATAGTCGTCTTCCTCCTCTTTATCGCCATCATATTCATCACTCTCAAATGGATTCATTGACTCGTCATAACCACCTGCAGCAGTTTCGGATGTAATTCCTTTTGGTACGTCCATATTGGTCAGCAAGTGCTTTTGGATAACATTTGATGCCGTAGACCCGATAACGGGTACATTGCGACCAACAGCAGCTTGAGGATGAATGATATTGGCCTCAAGTGATGAACTGAAACGATTTTCTTGCATGCGTATCCGGCCTTCACTAACGTTTACAATAGGTGTGCCACGTTTATTCTCCTGAAGGCGCATTCGTGCTTCCGATCCAACCTGAGGTGGTTCCTCTGATACTGTGAGTATTTTTGGTGGTTTCGGACGTTCCGTGATTATCTTCACCGTGTTAAACACACCACGGCCGAAATATTCAGCCGCAAGCGCGAACCCATCATGAGCTTTATCCAATTGAGAATGAAATGTTTCGTGTAGGTCTTTATTGTACTCCCTAGCTCTTAGAAGTTCTACTACTTTCTTGTTATCGGGTTGACATGCGAGACACTCGTTTTCATTTTCTGCATAACTCTGGAAGCAATGCAAGTGGTAGGAATGTTGACAGAGGAAGTGTAAACTCGGCAGTTCAAGTGGATGGTGACATGCGGCACAGCGAGAACCTTGGATAAGAATTGGACCGTTTTTAAGATGTTCCAGTTTGCGTTTAAGGTCATTCGTGTCTTTGCGATACTTATGCGTGAGCTCCCTGTCATTTGCAATCACTTCCCGTTCGTTTCGCAGTTCCTGTGTAACATAGCGCTTCACATGTGCTAGCGTTATTTCAGCTTTGCCAGTGCCCAATGCTTCAATCACCAGTTGCGGAGAAAGCAATCTTTCTTTTGCGATGGTATCCAACACCTCCGGCAGGAGACTATTGGTGCAATATTCAGGATCCCTTACACAAGCCCACATTGATTGTACCCACAACGTCGGTTCCTGGTGCCCGAAACGTTTACAGCAAGCCAAAACAGATGCATTATTCTTCTTCGAAATATGATACCTCAAGATCTGTTGATAGAGCTTCTGCTCCTCATACAGATGAAGAATGCCATCACTGAATCCATGCATGTGACATACAACAAGAGCTTGATGCTTGTCACACTGTACATCGGGATTCTGTAGGAGTTTCAGAATTTTCTGTCCGAAGCGTGCCCGTTCTGGATCATCCACTGATTCCCAAACATGCAGATAGTGTTCTAACAACGTATCATACACGGCAGCACTTAGAGCGCAGCCTTCTGCAATGAGATAATCGAGAAATTCCACCAAACGTGCCGAATCATTCAGAAAAAGATGAATAAAATCTTCAGCATTTGCCCTTTGTCGTTCCCCACTGCCAACTGCACGGCCAAAATTCGCACACAAACGCTTCAGAAACTGCGTGGCACGATGTGCTGCACATTGCACCAGAATCCCACCATATAGCTTCATATACAATTGCGCGTCTTCAAAGCCAAGGTCGGAGATATAGTCAACCACATCTTCATATCTTTCATGGTCTTCAAGTTGTAACTTAATGTACCAATTATGCTTTCGATGTCGCTTCGCTAACATCAAAGCTTCCTCGGGACTGCCTTGACGACACACCTTAATTGCAATATCTACATCAAAATCTAATTCCTTATCTTTTTGAAGAATGAACTCTTTAAGATCTTCAGTCTTGTTGAGTTTGGTGAAGCAGTTAAGCAATAATGTTGTATGATCCTCTGTAGCATGCCCATGCTTGTGCAAAGCCTCCAGATAACTCGTAAGTTTATCAATGTGCTTGGAATCCATAAACTTGCGAATAACATAGGACGGCTCCAATTTCCCAATCGTTCTTACATACTGTTCAATGGCACCTGCGTGGTCACTCTTTCCATATAAGTGATCACCATACTGACGAAAGATATCCACGAGACCATCCGAGTCGTACTGCTGCGACTTGGCAATACGAATGGCTATGTCATACAAGTTCTTTTTAAAGAGAATATGTAGTTTAGCTTGAAGATCCTTCTCGTTGAGATGAAAAATATTGTTATGGACGTCGATTATATAAAAGCCACCCCACTCATTCAAAATTGATCGTACCTCGTCTACTGGTGTTTGGAAAACGATGAACTTGTTTTGGATGTCGAGAACCGTAATTAAGTGGGATTTCGCTATAGAACCTGTAGCACCTGCTGTAGGTGTAAGGCGTTTGGACTTGGACACAATTATTAAATAGCTGCGAAACCACTGAAGCATAACTTTCTCACCATCGACTGCATAGCATGGACCTTTTCCATCGGAGGTGTAACAATAAATTGCCTAAGACAAAAGTTGAAATTAATATAAGAGTTTACAGCCCACCACGGCGGGGATTTCATTGCAAAGAAAACAGAGCAAATTAAGAATCTGAAGGAGAAGCGGAAACTTCCATCGATTGGAAATTAATTTATTGAACGTGTTCAACTAGCCCCGTGAATACATTGTGTGATATTGGGTTGACAGTAATTAATTCTACATGCCTTGGTAATCTCTACAACAAGTTATTTTAAGTTAAGGTAAAATATCATCATGTGAAATGACTAAAGTAGCAATTCTTAAAAAAATTTAACAAATTTACACGCAATTACGAAAGAAATAAGAAAGTTGGCAATACGCAACTAAAGCCTTGAGTGTCCAAAAACTACTTACATCTTCTCGTGCCACCATAAAGTGACTTTCTTGTAGAGATTCTGCCAACACTGAACAACTTCCCAAACATCCCGTGTTATCTAGTAACGACTAAAACAAAATCGTATTTGCTTCAACTCTGGACACAGTTTAATTAAATTACAGACAATTTGCATGATGAATTTGCATGCATTAATTATTATATGAAATATGTTAAATGACATTCAGTTCTGATATTCAATAACCAAACTATGATCTGTTTCTAACACAAATAAATTTAATGTTACAAATAAAATAAAATTTACCATCACTTCCTTATCCTTCTGTGTAATATTATAGATATAAATGCTATTCTCAGTGGCAACAAACAATAGAATTGTATTTGCAGCACTTTTAAATGCTAATCCTGTCACTCCAGAACTAGCTTCCCTTAGCATTTTCATTCGAGAGCCTCTTTCCCTTGTTACATCCCCTCTATAGAGAAGTAAAGTGCCATCAACAAAGCCAACTGCCATCAATTGCATTTTTTCATGCACACATAACACACTTGTTTTTACTGTCCTGCTATTTGCATTTGTTTTTGTTACTCTGCTGCAATATGGCACATTATTCTTGTCTATCCTGCTAGTATCCCATACTTTAATTAATGGATTAATGCCTAATTCATCATCCTAAAAATAAAAATAATGAGATATATTCATATTCAAATGTGTTTGATTGATATATCTAGCTTATTGACTTACACCAATTGTTACTAAGTAGGGTGAATTTCTTAGTTGTTGGGCTTGTGATATACATAATTCATAAGCCCTAAAAGTGATTATTTGCCAAGCTCTAGACACAATGTGTATCTGTCCACCTGCATCTCCTATGATGAGATTATTGTTCCCACTTGTTGTAACGCTGATATTCAAATCCTAGTATTATAGACATTTAAAAGTTATAAAATGGAGTTATAAACTGAAAGCTATTCTTACCTCTAATGAAGTAAGACGCCCAACATCAACATTCTTCTTCAACTCAAAGAAATTAAATTTCCGCCACTAAAGGAAAGTTCATATAACCTTAATGTGTACAATTTTCCAAATGTTTACTCACCTCTAGGAATGCCATTATTATCTATCTGACGAGGATGTACATTAAGGTAAAGCAAAAATCAGCTGACGCAACTACAGAACAGGGATTAATAGATTGTAAGTCGTCAACAGGCAATTGCGGATTGTTTTCATTTGTTGGAAATGAAACGAATCCGCCTCACCGGCCCCTGTCATTTTTTCAAGGTCGGCGAAGCTGTCAACTTTAAAAATAATAAACACTGAAGAACACAACATATACAACAAAACTGCAGCAAAATGGAACCAACTTTTTCACATTTAAAATAACAATTTGGCATTGAAAGGTGGAAGCATAATCTTAAACACATTATCTTAAATTTCTGTACGTAAATCAGGATAAGAAATGACGATATCGTAGTTTGCATGAGAGAAAATCTATATTAAATTAATGTGTTGAGAATCAGCAAATATTAGAAAAGTATTAGAAATAAAATGTTAGTGACTCAGGTTTGATTCATGACAAAGCCATATGGCATTGCTTTATTGCCTGTATTGTTTCCTTCAGTGCTGATTTAATTTTGATTGTTAAAAATTAGTTTTACTTGCATACCGCATTGAATGAATCAGAATGTGGTAAATGCCGAACATGGTCGTGGTCGTTGTGTGGCCTATATGAATGTGCGTGCTTGATGCCACTGTCGCATAGTTTTGCAGTAACAACCGTAGCAGCCAGTAGCAGCGCGAGTGTGCAGTAAAAGCTCAATGCACTGGAATAATAAGCAGTCTAAACGCATTCAATCAATTACTATCAAACATTAATGCTTCTAATTCGAGCAATTCGGTTATCGACTTAATTGCGTGAGTGTTAATAACGGTACAACACCGTCGCGCACCAGGCATCGCATCGTCTGCTGGGGATCTGCGGGGTCTGCTGCGCGACTTAACCTCACAATCGGGACCGTACAAAAAGGGCCCAACCGGAGCATTGTCACGATTGTCGCCACACCACCTTTGCCACCAAAGTCACCGAGTTTTCCCAATATGAACACCACACAGTCTACAAAACCAGTCAAAATGCTGCGTATCCGAGCGCAGGAGTTTCTTGCTTCGCGTCGCAATTCCAACCAACTCATTGAGCTGATGAACCACCTGAACAGTGGCTCGGACACCTTCGCATGTCTCCAAGCCCTCGAACACGTATTTACCGTATTGCTGTCCGAAAATCAGATGTACCAGGAAGTGGTTCCCTTGAAAGTTCCTCCGCGCACTGTCGATGTGCAGTATATGGAATGGTTGAGGTCATTGTATAATGAGTTTTGGCTCAAGATACTGCAATGTTTTGAGCATGGCTCCCCAAAAGTGGAGATACAAGCATTGACCACTGCCATGAAGCTTATTGAGGTTGAGGGCCGTCATCCACTAGAGTCGCGTGGGGAGCTAACGCAATACATCCCATTAAATCGCTTGAGAGCAACTCTGGCAAGACTCCTGCTTCGGTTGGATCCATCCACAGCTCTTATTGACAAATTCCATGAATGGGTAGTATATGATGACCTGCTTTTTTATACATGGAAATCACTGCCACCCATTACAGCCAAGCTGAACATCTCCCTGCAGTATGTTCTCAACTACCTTCTTCTACTTGAGAAGCTTCCAGTTTGTAGCAACCAGGAACGCGCGTTGCTTTGCTGCGGCGAGCAATTTGTGTACGAGGAGCATATCGCGGTGAAGTGCTTGAACAAAATCTGGAATTTCGTTATGCAGTGGGAACAGAATGCAGCAACGCACAAACAGACGTTGATTGTTTTACTAGAGCGAGTATTTCCGCATCTGGAGAAACCACAAATGATGACAGACTTTCTCATGGACTCGCTAGACGTAGGTGGTGCCATTGGCTTGCTGGCGTTGCAAGGAATCTTCACAATGATCCGTGTGCACAATTTGGACTATCCGAATATATTTGTTAAATTATACTCCATGTTCGAACCCGAAATATTCCACACTAAGTTTAAAGCTCGCCTATTTTACCTCTCCGACATGTTCTTGAGCTCCACCCATTTACCGGAGAACATGGTGGCTGCTTTTGCCAAGCGTCTGGCGCGTCTAGCTCTGGTTGCACCAAGTGAAGATGCGATGATTATATGCATGTTTATTGGAAACCTTATTATACGGTAAGACATTGAAAAGTCTCATGGGATCCAACTTGCAATCATAATTATTCCCATGTTTCAGTCATCCGGGATTGAAGTGTATGTTAAATCATCCCCAAGGAGGAGTTGCCAGTGAGGATCCATACATTATGGAAGAGCGGGATCCAGTGAAATCTAATGCGATCAATAGTTCTTTGTGGGAAATTCGTACGTTGCAGAACCACTCACTGCCGAGCGTGGCAGTCGCAGCGCGCTTTATCAACGTCCCACTGCCATCAGTCGAATGGAACATTACCAAATACTTAGACCGTACAACCGACGATATATTTGATAAAAACTTGATGAAAAACCATAAACTGATTGCGATGGCTTTTGATCAACACGCAGAAATCTGCCACGGCCACGACCTCACATCGCAATTTTGGAATTTTTAACTACGCGTCAAGGACCACCTGACTCCAAACAATGCGTAATTAACTCATACGTTGTATATTATTTGTTTGATAATTTTTGCTGTCTAAATGGGTAAACGTGGATTGGATGCAGATGTTTTGGAACTAGTGAGTTGTGATTACATTGGTTGTTGCTGCTAGTTGGTTGGTTGACTGGCCCAGAGCTGTGGGGTGTGAAGGTTACCGCCGATAAAGGAAATTCCTTCCTTCCTTTCTTTCGCCTCGGGCCACACTCGTTTGTTTGGTATGAATGAAGGGATATGACTTTCATTTGGCCTGGAAATCTATAATTTTGTTGCATAGATTTATTTATAATTGTCCTACATTAATGATTTAAAAGTAAACTGTTAAAAATGTGTATATATATATATTATAGATAATGTGGATCCTACATTTCCCATTTTACTTCTTCCTTTCTTCCTCACCAACTCTCCATCTATTTGGAAAGTGGGTGACGTTTAGTCATCGATGAATTGTTCCTCGTTGGAGACGAATCAAGCGTTACCTGCAATGCAGTGAAAGAAAGTAGCTTAACGGTAGAGATAAAAACACCCGAAAGATTGCTGTTTTCTAAAAGAAAACCAGCGCGCAAGACCGCAAAGTCAGTGCTTTGATGAAGAAAGTTCAACATTGGTATATAAACTCGCATGAACGCAAACTAAATCATTCTGCTGCTCTCATCGGAGGATTAAACATCGGTAATCTTTAAAATTTCGATACGGCTTCAAGATGCATTTCACCCAAGTAAGTAATAATCATTCAATAAGGTAAAACTTAGTGAAGCTTCTATTAACATATATTTAGATTTTCATTCTTCTCTTGGTGGTTCTGGCTTGCGCTGCGTCCAATATCCGTTACAAACGCAATAGTGGTATTACTGGCCCCGTCCACACCTATGTCAAAACAGATAAACATGCAAACTTCAAATGGGGGGTCCGTCATCATGTTGGCAAGCACTATGCTGGAAACTAGATTTCAAATATAAATGTGTGCGCTTTTATTTTGTACAACATAATATACTCTTTTTTATGAATTTAATAATATTATTTGAGTATGATCCACACGCTATGTTTCTTATAGAAAATCCTTTACTCATCGGTATTGTCTCTTTCTGAGGTGTTTGCAGTTGATGATGTGGTGTGAGTCTCCCTACTGGAAAATGTTTTTGCTCTTCCTGCTGCGGGATTTACCAGTTTCATATACATTGTTCTGGTTGGTTTGTTGAAGACAATAAAAAGCAAGAAGACGAAAAATCCTTGTAGGGTTGCCGTCACGCAGAAAATGTACACCAATGCAACGTGTAGCTTTCCAAGAAAACCAAATACCCAACTAATCCCCAGTTGGAAGAAGAGAAGCACCAATAGACGGAATTTGAGTAACGTTTGACTGTTTGACCGTGTACACCGTATTTTTGGATTTACAAACAAATTCTTTATGATCATGCCAAATATTGTTAAGTTAACAACAACAATAATGAATATAGGTAGGAGAATTCCCAAGAATAAGGCAAATCCACTAGGATAGCAAATACTGGAGTAGGCATTCGTGTACTGCGCAAGAAAGATGGTTCCGACTGGTATCACAATTACTAATGGTGCTACCCATCCAATAAGACAGGCTTTTACGACTAAATTACTTGTCACGTCTCCGAAAATTTCCACATAGCGTTTATACTGCAGAAAGGAGATTACCAACACCCAGAAGAACTGTGCCAAGACTATATAATGTAATAGAATACCAGTTATATAGCACCAGGTAATATCACACACGGCATTTTCTTTTGCATGTCCCGAGGCATACAACAAGACTATTTCCAGTAACGTTGCAATGGCATAGTTGCTTAACACTATATTCCCTTTGTTTGATCTCCATTCTACGAAGATCGCGCCTGTTATAAGAATACCAAAAATTCCCACAAGAGACAATATACAACCGATTAACGTGATCAAGTCCAAAGCAAATTGATGTACTCTGTTACTATCTTCTGTTCCTGTTACTAAGATTCCAAAATGAGTGACATGGTAGTACTCACACACCTCGACACCACCACAGAACGTTGCAATGTTCTCACCCGCCCATGCCCCTTTTCTTCGGCTACCATAGAGCCAATGTGCACAACGTTTATGCTCACTTTGCTTGTCGGTTATTTTGTAAATCAATTTCACGGGGGCAGCGAAAGTCTGTTGGAAGCCAGGAAGGAGCACACCAAATACAATGCCTACACTTGTTTCGGGCGCTTGCTCAACCTCGGCGAAGAGCCTGTCATTCATAAATACTGTTATAACCACTACTGGATCATCTAGAGCCTGCAAAATTTGCTCGCGGAGATCTTTCGGGAGATATACCGTAGCTTCAAAGTTAACATCCTGTATTATATCGTCAGCGTGATCTTCTTCTCGCAACACTCTAAACAGTGGTTGGGTGTTATTACTTCTATGCAGAGCGAGACCAATAATGTCGGTGTCCTTTAATTTAAATGTCTGTACTACTATATTAGATCTAACCATCAGTTCGTGGGTTTTTTGTGTGGATTCATGCAGGGCTGTCCTATCTAAATCATCAAGAATTGTGTCGGTGGCATTCTCAGCACGCTGAGCGCGACGAAATTGTGACACATCACCATTCATCAGTTTATCGATTTGGGTCAACCTTGCAGAAAGGCCACCGCGAAGATTGGGCAAGTTTCTTGCAAAGCTTGTGATGGAATCAGCGGTAACCTTGAAGAAAAATGAATCAACCATTGAGGTTCGTGGATGAGAATGTTCTTTTATAGTGCTTATTTTACATCTGTAAAAGCAGCTTCGAGGCACTACTTTGGGTTTTTCCCAAACAAAAAACCGACACAGGGTATACTTTACGACTGGTCCTACTTACATTTGTAGTTTGGGCCGCACTGGGATTTCCAATGTATAATTGTACGAGCAAAGTGATCAATGCAAGCACGTTCATGGTGTAAGTTTGACTGATCCATTGGAGCCGATTAGAATTTCGCCACACGTGGAAGGAAACTAAGGTGTGAGTAGTGTGAGTAACTCGTCTCAATACATATGATAAATACCTACAAATAGAGATAAGCCATGCATAGATATTTGTGCAAAGTGTAGATAAAAACAAGCATATAGATATGTCATACCCATTTGTCTAACTTCCGTCATTTGTTTTAGACGACAACCAAATCAGTACAAGAAGAAGTGTGCAAAAAGTAAACACGGTACTTTTTAATGCATAAAAAGGACAGCATACAAATTATGAGCATACAAATTATTTCCGCTGGTTTCATTTTGGTATCACCAAACCAGTTTTTCAAAGATGGCGACGGTTTCGAATTAAGATGGCGCTGACGCCCCCATTGAGAGAGATTGAGCGGTTTGAGCTTTACCGGTTCTGTTTTCAGGCGCAACTTCAGAAATGTACAGAGTGCCGTGAACATTCGTTGAGCGCGCATCTTTGACGCAACATTCCGCAAGAATCTAAAAGTGCATTCATCGCTTTCCACATCTGCATCTAATCTAAAATTGGACCATCAAGCGCATCACCAACTACAAATAGTATATGTAAGTACAACGAATACGCATATTGCTGCGATTCATTGTTGCAGCGCTTCAAACAGTCGAAAACATTTCGTGTTGATAAGCCATACAACAATAGTATGATTACTTCGGTATGGTTTCAACGTAACTAAAGCCATGTGAAGATCAATAGGGGCCATATTACCGTGTGTTCGCTTTAACTCTGTTTAATTGATTAGTGAATTATACATTGAGCAAAATGCGGCAACGATGAGACGCCACTAGATTGCCATCGATGGTTCGTTGAGAGTTAAACAAGAGGGCTTTATAGTTTTAATGATACCCTCATTCAATTATGAGGTTTCAATTCAATTATGTAGCGCTCCATCAATTGCATCCGACAGCAGAACGAATTGAAGCCATCAGAGTGCTGTCGTTAAAATCGCCGGTTGTAGAATAATTCAAAATATGCCCTGGAATTCTATCTAATAATAGAGATCATTGAAGTGGTCTAAGTTAAAATTATTGTTTCATCCAGTGTCCACACAACTAAGGTTCAATAAAACTTGAATTAAGATTCGATAGAATTGAAATCATAATTTCTTTGTCATGCATGATAAATAAATAAATATTCTTCTTAGTCCACGTATTATTTGAAATAAAGTGCAATCTCATTGAAAGTTATCTCTGTTTGCATTTCAAACAAGGACGAAAGATTGGAGTGAGCTACTTAGATGTAATTACTTCATTAGCATGCCATTAATTTGCTTATCAAAGGTTTGCATGTCTGCTCCACCCCTTTGTTATGGTGTGGTCAGTTCGGAGAAAATGTCGGGTCACTAAAATAAGAACGGATAGGTCGCTCTTTTCGATTGAAAAAAAAAAAAAATTGAAGTACAATGTGGTTCCGTAGTTTTGTAAATAGATAGATATAACGCCAATTTGAAATGCGTTCTGTTGCAGGCCATAGCTTATAGCGCAAACCTTGGCCGGAGGGGTCGAAAGTTCAACAATTGATATCAGCGCATAGCGGCGTCACGAAGGCGCGATCACCAGTCTGCCGGCCATCTTACGGGCGGCATCTTCGCGAATTCCAACCGGCGACGTCATCCAAACCGCAAGGGCCTAACATGGCGACAACCTGGAAGGCATATCATGCATTTCTTCTACTCCTCATCTTCACCGTCTACCGTCTGGAAGCTGTCCCAGCGCACAGCAAACCCGTGTCGTAAGTAGTACTGCAGAACTGGCACCAGGTTCAAGAATCCGTTCCATTCAATACCCAAAAATGTCCCCACATATTGGTCCCATCTGTTTCCAGCGGATATTTATGATTCTGGCAACTGATGCGTAGGAGGCATAGCATTGTCCTAGGGTAGTACTACATAAATATTTATAACAAAGCAGGCTTGTTTGACATGCATGTTTACAAACAATATCTCCAGAGATTGGTAATAGGGAAATAAGCGCTCGTAAAATAACAAACAACGCTTGCAATTCATATTGATGGGAAACGGATGGACGTATGAAAAATGACACGCTCAGGCGCTGTTCGTACATACCACTGAGGACGTTTAGCGTGTCGAAACTCTTGATCCAGATTCATCTCCCTAACAACGCGCGCCAAGTTATAAATATCACGCACTTAAATAGTTCGTTTACCCCAAAAATAATTCATGCCGCCTACATTCTCTAATACTCCAGGCATGTTTTTTTTTTAAATTTATTAGAAACTAATAAATGAATAGAACATGACAACTTGATAATTTGTTGACCATAGAAATGAAGATATCCGTGATGCGATCTTGTCGCTGGTACATACCATGCGAGGGTTAGAGGATAAATTAGACCGCCATGAATTCCGCGAAAGGACTTTAGGAAATGAGCTCAAAAGAAACTTCACCATGTTGGAACGACGAGTGAAGGCCCTTGAGTCGGTAAAAGGTACCACTCTCCGTTTGGACGATCGTATTGCAAGTGTCGAGACCATTCTCATGAATATGGATGATCGTGAACGTACCCAAATGAAGAGTGCCATTGATTTGGTAGCAGATTTACGTGCAAGCATACCCCATGAGTTAAAAGACTTAAAGGAAAACCTTCATGGTACGAACACAACATTCGACGCAATACTTTTTTATAGCGCACAATCGCATTTTTTTTGCAGATAAATTGAATAGCATGGCCCAATCAACTGTGAAGATCGAAGAAGAATTCAAAAAACTCGCCAAGGACAGCGATGCTATTAAGAAAGCTAACACAGCTTCAATGGAAAGCTTTGAACGTACAAAGAAGCAACTGTCTAGTAGTGAGATGCTCCTTCAACAGTACGAACATAAACTCACCGAATTCAACGACAAAATCCACACAGAGATCGTTCCTATTGATTACAAAGACAATAATGAAGTCAGCAAAGCAGTGGAAGTAAATAGCAATCTCCTGAAGCAAGTACTGCGTGAGGTCTCCACTATAGATCAAAAGATTGCTCAGCTTCCGAGCAAGGAGAACTTGCAGCAATTCCAAAACCAAACCGCACAGAACTTCGATGAGCTGCATGAAATTACCTCTGGTCAAAACGAACAAGTTACTGAAACGTTCGGACAGAAGTTGCGTGAATTTGTAGCACAGTTGGACAAACGACATGATGACATGTTGCATTCCATCAACGAGCTAAGCGAGGTTACCGAAAATTTAACCCACAGTGTGGCAACTGGTTATGATGACTTAAAGAGTGATGTTGGTGCCCTCCCCAAGATAGAAGAGATTCTTGTACAGACCGCGCAAGGTTTGCTGGATACCAAGCGACGCGTGGAATATGGCGTCCACGAAATTAAACTGGAGGTTGGACACTTGATCAAAGAGCATGGTGATAAGATGAACATGACCATCCACGATAGGTTTGATAGTTTCGAATTGAATATCCTTGATAGCGAGAATGGTGCCCTTGCCAATCTTACCTCAAAAATAGGCAAAGACATTGATCAAGTGTGGAGACAAATTGGAATCATGCATCAGCAGATGAGCGCTTCCACCGACACCCTCAACAAATTGCAGAATCAAACCGATTCCTATGTTAATGGCTCGCTGAGTGTCATGGACAATATGAAGAGCAAGGTGAGTGTACTAACACGCAAAATACACATGCTGATTAATTCACACCGCTTCATTTGCAGGTTGGTGTGATCACAACGTGGATGACGGAGGTAGATGAAAATTTGAACTACGTCATGGGACGCTTATCCCTAGTCACTCAAGAATTCAACAACATAAAGGGTGGTTTAGACAAAGCGCTGGAAGAGATTCGCTCCAGCTTCATGACCGTGAGGGATCGCATGAAGGATGTGTCTCAAGTGCCACAAGGGCCTGGTCCCCACAATATCCTCGTCAGCGATGTTCCATCAGTTCGTTAGAACTAACGTCCGAATGCAAGTTTTACCACGTATCGATTACATTAGACTTAAGTGCACCTGTGCACCCATTAGTAAATCATTAGGAAGACATAATACTAACCAGTTCCGAGTAAGCAAACAAAGTATAGATAGACATAGCAGGCAAGCATACAGCAATGTAAACACATTTGATATTTGCTAATGGCGGATAAAATATCAATTAATAATTATTTAATATTTATTTATGCAAATTATGCGCCTAGGTACAATATAGATGCGAATTGGGCTGCATTTGGTTTTGTTTGTATTTTTTCTTATGTACTTATTTCTCATTCATTCATTCGCTAATTATCGAGAAACTGAAATCCACAACAAGTTACCGGCCAAAAGGATCTAATTTGTATGTTCATAATCTGTTTGTTCTTGCTTTTCACATAACTTTCCTCGTTCGATTCGCGCTATGGCGCCAACACATACGTATGTCTTACTTTCCATTTGCTTTACATAATTATTTAATAATCATCTAATTTCCGTAGCGTGTTTGCTTCTTCCTCCTCAATTATTTAGTTCGGCCTTGTTTAAATCATCATTAAACCATAGTTTGTTTTATCAATTTGGTACTCAGTACTTACTTTTAACGAATCGGTGTCCGCTGGCAGCCGAAAGGCGGTCGCCACGGTCATTACAACGCGTTGACCGGACAGGCAACAACCGCCGACAACCGCCATCACTTGGCAATTTGGCATCGATAACGCCTTCCGGCAGCGCTGACGAGGACGCCAATCATTACGTTAATAATCGCCGTGAAATTGAAACAATCACTTGCATCGTTTAGGTATTTTCTCCTTCCGTAGACATCTTTTTCTTGCGTGTTCATAAAGTATTCCCTCTTATTTATCAGCACTTTGTCGGAGCGGCGCCCGACGAAACAACTATTTACAAATCAATTAAATACACCCAAATAATAATAATAATAAAAATATTATTATTATAATAATTCAATTAAATTTCTTTATTAATTTAATTATTATTAATTATTCTTTGTTTTTGTTGGTTTCTTTTTTGTTTTTATTATGTGGCAGTGTTTTACAACTGACAAACAACTCACTCGATGCTCGCATTTTATTTGGTTTCATTATCGTTAAGCTGGTGATGGTTTTCAATTTGTAATCGCATTATTCAGCCGACAACTTGCTCCATGCTTTCTTTGTACGTGTTAATTCATCAAATAGTTCCTTAGTACTTGCTTCGTGTTACGTTTTTTGCGTCCACTACGGCCATTCACGGAATATTCTACGATTAGTTTGCTTCCTTAGAAAAACGAAAGAGAATAGTGTGCAGTAAAGAATGTGATACAATCTTAGTGTAGGAATTTCGAGTGATGTTCGAAGATCAGTCAGAGACGAATGAGTGTAACAGCCAGATTCAAGTAACCCTCTTTTATTGCAACGCGACTCGGGAATTGCAACGGGAATGTAATTGCGGCGCGATTGGAATAATTGCGAGTGCAGTAAGATTGTATTACTTCTTCGCCAGGTTTTGTACATTCTTTTCATTGCTTATCATTTGGTATTAGAATGAATGAATTAATCGTAATTGCGATAAATTTAAGTTCTAGAATCAAAATCGAAAAATATGTTAAGTTAGAACTAGTAGCACCAATTCACTTGATTATCTGACACAATAATGAAGCGGTTGGTGTTTTCTTCTCATTCATTTTAATCTCAATTACAACTTCATCGCCCTTGCCTCATTCGCTGGCCCTCTTTGCTATGCGGAGTGTGTTGTGTGTGACATTTCGTTCCACCCTGCGCTCTTTGTCGGAAACGCATCGTCGGCGTTATTTATATCCTGGTAGTTAGCTTTTTACAATATTTACAATATCGCTTGTTTCTTTAATAATTTATTTAAAATGTAAGTATGTAAATTTCTGCCCAACTCATGCCTTCTAAACGTCAACTAGGTTTATTATTAGTGAACATTTTTGTTGTGTCCGCTTCCACTTCCTCTCGCTCGCCACCGGCGTCGCGAATCTAATCTGATCCGTGTGTAATTACAATAATTCTTGTCAGCGACTCATAAGTAGGGACGGATAGGCGCGCATATTTCATAATTATATTCATGTCATCAGCAAAATTCTCCTTTGTGCAGCACTCATCGCCGCTCGCAAACAGTGATCGGGGCACGAGTCCGATTTTCCGTAACTCAGCTATTGATGGCCAAATCTCAATAGCTATGTTCGGCTTGGTACGAATGAAATGAAAATGTGCGAGATCAGGTAGGTAATCTACGAAGCGGATGAATACGAAAACGCTGATATTTATAATCTCCTCTCACTCGCTTCATTACGCCGGCTGTCACACAGATCGAGCGGATTTCAAATCGTTTGCTGGTCGAAAGTAACGAGTTGATTGAGATTCCAAGGACACAGCGATAAGCTGCTTGCCCTCTCCATGGACAGAAATCGTGAGTAATCGTCTTAAAAAAGAAATCGTGAAAAACGCTATGTACCTGGTGTCGTGTAACGTGTGAGGAGTCCGTTTAACAATGCGGCAGCATAAATCGTTTGAAGTTGAAAAACTAATGCATCACATGCACATAGCATTGGTCGCACGTGCACCCTCCGCCGCAACGCAATCGTAAGTCGAAATCAAACTCCCTCGCTTAGACTCAGTGTACTCAATAACAACGTGCATCATAGTGATTACGTACGGAATTGATAATATTCGATTACCTATTCTTGTTAATTAAATATCGATTCGTTTAAATTTCTATGCATTATCCTCGTTAAAGCAGTTTGCACGTACGCAGTTACGTGTGTCTCCGGCTTTGCTCTGGCACCTCCCGATGCAATCCAAGTACCCTGTGAGTTCATAATTTGGTTACAGCTTCAGCTCGCACGGCGTGCGACACGGAATGCAACTAGGAATGCGGAATGTAACTGAAACATAACAATACTCTCGTTGTATACAATGAAAGGATGGATTCCTTTGCCTCGGATGGCATCTCGTCCATATCACATCTCGCGGATATCGAACACTCAGCTTCACTCATGGCGAATCGTAGGAAAGCAAACAACCCAAACGTTGAAGAGACATGCATGATTTGACTCAAGCCACGTGCATGATTTCGTTCATGGAATGAAATGGCGAATGACTAAAGCTGAGTGGCGGCAACACAAACGAAAGACCACGATGCACCTTCAACGATTGAACGCTGCGTGCGTCCACAGAACATTCTGAGGTGTGACTGGATCCGGGCGACCGCATTCGAACGCCCGCTGCTACGAACCGCGCGGAACAAAATGAGGGGCAGAGGCAGGAAGACAGACCGAGTGAGTCCACGCTAATTCGCAATAATTCGCGATTCCACGCGCCCACGTGCTGTGTGCTCTCACGCTTTGCTTAGTCTCACTATGTACAACCCGTAACCCGTAGTATTTGCATTATCGTTTAATCATAGAATTCATAGTTTTGTCGCCACAGCGTATGTACAAGAAATCGTGTCGTGTGGTGTGCCGCAGGCATGTCGCAGGTGTGCACGGCATCGGTGTGATGATATGAACAATAAGAAAACAAAGCGTTCGCTCACAATTGTTTAGTGTAATTTGTCAGGTGCTGGCAGTACCGCTTGGCGCAGCCGCCTCCGGCCTGCGCGCCACCAACGACTTCAACCACCCTCGCTTATCACCTACTACAGTTCAATATTAAAATTAATAGATGCACAGGCGTTATGTACATATTGTCATTAGATTTTTTAAGTCCATATCTTTAATGAATGCGCTCCATCGTTATTAGTAAGTTGCTTAGGTGCATCCTCGCATTGCTGCACACCCGGCCGTGGCCGGTGTGACCGGCTCGTCCTTGCTTACGATTAGCTTTATAACATTTATAATCTTTTGTATTTGTTACTCTCATCATTTGTGTGTGTGTGACACTAGTACCACTATACATACAGTTCGTTCGCGTTTAGACTCGAGGCCATTCCCACGCGCCCAGCACTTGGCGGCTCAGTGCTTGGACAGGGAATGCCCCGAGTTCCTTCCCTAACTGCTCGTGCTGGCCATCGGGCTGACGGGCGATAAAGGCGTGCACGAGGAGTCGCGTAGGCAGCCATTCAGCGTGATGAGCAGCTTCCGCGAGCCTGCGTGGTCTCGGTGCTCGCACAGCCACACCCCCTGCCAGGTGCCCAGGTTCAACTTGCCCTCCGTGATCGGGATCGTCAGAGACGATCCCAGGAAACACGCTTTCACGTGCGCGGGCTAAAAAGCAACAGAGTTAGCAGTTGTCACAGCGGCTGCCAGCACTGGGCAACCATATCAGCGCCAGTGCACACACTAACCATGTCATCAGGTCCCTCACAGGAATGTCGGTAGGCCAGGCCCTCAGGGACAATCTTGTTCAGCATCATCTCCATGTCATCCCGCACGTCAGGATCCCAGCTCTCATTGAGTGCTAAGCTGGCAGATGTGTGAAGAACTAAAACAGAAGCACATGGTGAGGGCATGCGGAGCATAGCGTAAAGGACGTCCTAGTGCTACTAGGCTAATGTTGCTATTACTGGCCTATTGATTTTCTAATCATAATGTTTCTGATATTTTGTTTGGCCTGCTGGCATTGACAATTTGTTGAGCGCATTGTTTGTATTTGCGGATAATTGATGTACGGCCGCCGGCGACACGACTACCATGCATGCAGATCAATCCGTCGGCGGCATGCAGTCGGCCACACGTCCGGCGTGCGTCAAAACGTATTTAGGCTAGTAGGCTAAGTAGGTGTAGGTGGTCGGCGACGGTTAATAATCGCCGCGGCAGCGTGTGCGTGCGGCGGACGGCGGCACGTCACACGCGTATGCAGGGCAGTGCGCAAGATAGCGCGCCGCCCGCCGGGAAGTGCCGCGGCGCCGCCGCCCTCAGGGCCGGACATCGTGCTCACTTTGGACATGACACAGCCCCATGGCGAACTGCGTCAGTTCGGGGATCTGCCGAAGAATCTCCTCGGTGACCAGATGCACGCCCCGATGCTGCGGCCGCAAGTTGATCTTCTTCTGAAACCACGCCGAGTTCGTCTGCAGGATCTTGGCCGACGAGGCCATGTTCGATTTGCTGTCGCTGTTGCTCGTCGCCAGCTTGATTGTTTTTCCGTCTTGCAACGGCACCAGGTCGCACACGAAAAACGAACACGCACACAGGCGCGCGCGTGCACACCCGACCGACCGAAGACGGACCACCGACCGACCGGGGACAACACCACGGACGCACGGGCGACGCACTCTCGCTGAGGCTTGTGCCTCGTTTACTCAACCGCCGGATTCCGCGCACCAAGACCGGGTCATTATCATGAGCGATACATCGCGCGGACGGCGGCCCAACGGTGGCGGCTGGCGGTGCGTTACGTGCTTGGCTCGGCGGATCGGTGCGCGACGCTCCTCTCTGCGCTGCCCTGCGCGACACGGAATGAAAGGTTACCACACAGGCCAACACACCACCAACACACTGCCTCCAACAGTCTATTGCCGTATATAGCCGCCTCTAACACCACTGCCCTCTCAGGCGTACGCTGCATGCACTGCATGTATCGTCGCACGTAGCGGCACGTAGCTTTGAGCGCCACTCGACTTGCCGCAGTCTACGGCTGGTTGCATATAAGCGCCGCGCAACGTTGCCGCTATCTGCGCAACTGAAGCACTAAGCTCATCTGCACTCCGCTCGCATCATTCATATCACGACTCACTTCTTTTTCATCGCATTAAAGATTTGGTTATACTCCTTTCAATTGAGGCGATTTTCAGATCTAAACGTGAGGCGTCTATAATCAATTCATTAAGTTACATTCTACCGTGCAACTATGCGCGCAATTACGGCAATTGAACTACGAAAATACGCGACGGGCGCGGACATAAATGTGCCTACCTTATAGCAAGTTCATTTGATATTGTTGACGTTGCTGGCTAACATTCCATGAACAATAAGAATTCAATTCTTTTAAATTGAATAGTTCTATTGCGAGGTATATCAATCGATGCAAACAAATAGACGGTCTGTTAATTAAGCATCACCATCGAAAACATATAAATTCCTCCTAAGCCAAAATTGTGCAAATGTAAACTGACGCAAGTTCAAATTTATATAAAACATATATAGTTGTGATCATGCAAACAACTTTGACGTATGGCAGGCTTTGCACGTCACCGTGCGCATGGGTGAACGATGAAGTTACAATGCGCACATCAGCCAACGCGCTCTACACGCACGCCTCCCGCTGCACCTTTGGAAATGAACGACAAGCAGCCTTGCCAGCTAGCACTACGCTGAGTAAGCCTGGTGTGTCGCGCTCGCTGCCTGTGTTGTTTTGTAGCGCGGCCGGGATCGGTTTGTTGTTGGTGTGCCCGCTTGCCTGTGAAGATGATCCTGCTGGAGATCAACAACCGCGTCGTTGAGGAGACTCTCACCGTAAAGATGAAGAATTCGCTGGCCGGGTAAGTGCAATATCCGTTTAGCTCTTTGCAAATCCCCGGCTGTTATCAGCTCGTGTTTTGAGCTTGGGCGTGTTGTATTTAGCGATTCAGGAAAAACTAATTTGAGTTTGATGTACGTTTAACAAACCACAAAACCCTCTGATAGTGACTCATAATGTGTCATCCAGGCCATAAACATAACAAACGCGGTGCCGGGAGATATCAAATTATTGACTGAGAGTTTGTTTCGTTTTCTTTTTAATTACGATCGATTGGTTTCAGTGTGAAAAATGACTCCATAGACGTTACCGTAGCGGATTTTGATGGAGTGCTCTATCGCATCTCGAACGTGAATAATGACAAGACCAAAATCAGGGTGAGTGCCACGAAGGGTTGGTCGGTTATTCCGCTAACCTCAAATTGTTTGTTAACTTGCAGATCAGCATTAGTCTGAAATTCTACAAGGAGTTACAAGAGCACGGTGCTGATGAGCTGCTTAAGCGCGAGTATGGCACTTTATTGACTGCTCCTGAGGACGGCTATAATGTAACACTCCTGGTGGATCTAGAGAACATTGGGGACAATTGGCAGGAGATGGTTCGCAAGATAGGATTGCTTAAGCGAAATTGTTTTGCCTCAGTATTTGAAAAGTATTTTGATTTTCAAGAACAAGGCGATGACGGCCAGAAACGGGCGGTTATTCATTATCGATGCGACGAGACATTGTGAGTAATCAAAATCAATAGCAAACATGTATACTTTTATTCATTAATTGTTAATTAATTACATTGTATTGTGCTGTTATTCTAGATATGTGGAGGCTAAATCGGATCGTGTGACTGTAGTGTTTTCAACGCGTTTTCGCGACGAAGATGATGTGATCATCGGCAAGGTATTCATGCAAGAACTAAAGGAAGGATTGCGTGCGTCCCACACAGCACCACCGGTGCTCTTCAGCCATCGCGAACCACCACGAGAACTTGCCAACACCGACGCCGTGGTTGACAACAATGTCGGTTATGTGACTTTTGTGCTTTTCCCTCGGCACACGGCGCGCAATACCCGGGACAACACGATCAACCTGATTCACATGTTTCGCCACTATTTGCACTATCATATCAAGTGCTCGAAGGCGTACATTCATAGTCGGATGCGAGCAAAGACTTCTGAATTCCTCAAGGTGCTCAACCGTGCGCGGCCCGAGAACAAATCCACTGATAAGAAGACTATAACGTGAGTTGCCTTGCGCATTTATCGCCTTGCAATGATTAGATATCTGGAAAATATACATTTTTGATTATTACAGGGGAAGAACGTTCATCCGACGAGATTGATCCATATAATCGGCGTCGTATCGCCGCACAGTTTGCGAGCAACCTTGCGTTCTCCATATTTTCTACCGCGCCTTAGATTCACTAACTATGAAAAAGTAAACAACTATTAAAGTTAATACTACTACAACATTAATTCCAACTTTTAAATCATGTGGCATGTTCGTTACGCTCTGGAGGACATCATCTTCTGTTTGTCTCAGGAGCCAAACTGATTTTATTTCTTCATGTTTTGTTTTTAACTGGTTAATTTTAACAACTTCTACATTGTACATAGAATTCCGGGACTCGTGGCGAGTCGCATGGCACACCGAGGTTTACGCCAAAAATGATGTTAACGAAACCATCACGACCGAATTATATTATTGTATTACAAGTATGATTATTATGTGATTGTACTGCAAGAAGCATCCTTGCAAAACAGTCAATATTGTTCACATGCATTTTAACTAATTTGTAAATAATGAGTGCTTCCTCTTATCATTTGTTGGATGCGATTACTCAATGTGATTTTCTTATTTCATCCCGACCTTCGTCCGCCGCAGGCGTGCAATGATTGCACATGAAGCGTCTGAAATGCAATTTTGTACTGTTAATGATTTCCCCGAAAAAGCAAGGGGTGTGGATGCGAAAATAACTATTCAACAAACGTAATATGCGATTATAAATCGGACACGAGTAAGGAACCTCCAGTGCTAGCGATTGGAACGCTGGCATATTTGTGTTTAATCACTAATAGTTGTGAAGAATAAAATTGTTTAAAAAAATGCTGCTTTCTTATTACCGCTAAGTAGGAGTAGTATTGTTATGGTTGGGTCTGCGTCCTAGTCTAATCAAGCTCATGACAGCTATCCCGCGTCGAGGAGAAGAGTTCTTGGGCGTGGCAGTAACATCAACAATGCTGCAGTGCGCAGATAACATTTTGATATTTTCACTTTCAGTCTTGTAGTCTTCTTGGATAATGTCCATAGCTACGAGAAAATCACATTGCGCGCAAAAGTTGGCCTTTTGTTGCTATGAATTACCTACCTTTTTTCAAGTCCATTGCATCCATGTCATTGTTCTGTATCAGCTTTATTCGTGCTTTGAATTTGGAGACCAACATTTTGCGTCGATAATTCGCCTCTATTTCTTGCTTGGTGCGGGGTATTCTTAGTTTAACGCAGCAACAAACCAAGACCACTGAACCGAGATAAGAAAATGATGTGACTGCTATACGAATTGACTTAGTACAATGTTGCAGTTACCTGCAGCGATAAAACCAGCGAGACAGAACATTCCCACATGCCAGATGCGAAATGGATGTCCTGGGATAGCTGCATGCTCAATCCATGGCTCAAACTCTTCATTAGGGTTGGGATGGAATGTTGCCATACTGCCACAAAGTGTTTCACTGACCCGTTGCGTGTGTTCAGTAGATAGACTAGGTGTAAACTAGTCTTGGAGGATAACAGGAGTAATACGCGATATGGTGAAACTGGTATCGGGCGCACCCTTCAATTCTCTATTATTATGGCACTCCTTCGGCGAGGATTAATTAACTACGTCAGTCTGCATAGGGTGTGCCGACGTGGTGTTTATTGATAAATTAGCTATCTGTCCATCACCTGCGCAATGTAAATTAATGCAGCCTTAATGCAATGGAAATTCTTGGCGGTGAACAACGCTATTAGAAACAACTAGATACTTCCGAAATTGAGGATGTGATGACGTAGAACCTTGAAATACTTGATCTTGTTATAGGATCAGTAACATACATATTTATTAGCTATCAAAATGCTTAAAACAATTACATTTATTTACGGTTGGTTCCTATTAGTTAGGTATACCTGTTAATGGTCATTTGCTTAACGGTTTGGTGTGGTTTCCTTTCGCATTTGCACCGCTTACGCGTAACGCTTCATTAAAGCAATTGCTTTGCACTCCAGGAGCATATTATTGTCAGGTGCCAATCCAAGGCATGCACGTAGAATATTTTCAATGCACATGCGTTGCTTAAAAAGCGAATTGACGACCGGAGTGTCTCGGGGCACCAAGGGAGCTTTGCATAAATAGCTCAAAAGAGAAAGGACAGGGTAGAAGCTTGAATAATCTGTATCTTCTTCGGTTTTAAATTCTATACGACTGCACAACTCCGTGAGTATAACCAGATCCAGGATAATTGGTGCTGCTAGCAGCGAGTCCTCGCATGTGTTATGCACCACGATGGTACTCAATCCACCCATCATTATCTCAGAAGTGTATTCATCCATTGCTCGTTTAGAGTCGCCCACATAGGGGACGTACTTAATCACCACACAATGATCTGGCTTCTCTCCTTTTTCGTACAGAATCGAATTAGACTTAATGGTGTCATCTACCACATTGGACTTGGTAATTTGTTTAGATTCGAATTGCCTCGGAGAAGACAGATTTTTCCCGTCATTGTTCCCCAAATGATTATAGCTTACAATACTAACAGGTTTGATACCTGCCCCGACCAAAAAGTCCACTAAAACGCTCTTCATTTTCGTTTGGCCTGATTTGAAATCATCTCCCGCGATGAATACCCTACGCTGCTCTGCAAGGTCAATAATTCCAGGTAGGAATGTATTCTGAGGTGATCCATTGATGTACGCACATCCGGACAAGATTGACGCATATGCAAACAATGCTGAAGGCGAAATCTCCTCATGATTTGAAGCGATGGCTTCTGCGAGGTTTTCTGCAGTGTCATGGATGCCTTCAATGATATCGCAAAAGCGCTCAGTATTTGCAGTCCATAAAACAATTACTTTTTCTACACCTGACCTTGTGCGGAAATCAGTTATATCGTTACAAATCGTCTGAACCTGTTCCAACTTGTCCCCCATTATGAGATTATTAGCTCGGTCAGCTTGGTTTAGGGCTATAAAGTCAGCATCGTAAATTGCTGGACGTGGTGTGAGTTGTTCTAGGTCTTCACGCAATTGATTCAAGAGCCCTGGCTCCAATACAGCTGCTCGTTTACATGATGCAAACAGGTTCGCATTAGAAATATCCCAACCATCAATTACAATGTCATTGGGATTAACCATTGGTAGCATAGTCTTCAAGGGAACATAGAAATCCTCTCCATTTTCATCCGACCCAAGACGAATAGTGGATGCTTGAGTTATTGACCCAAACCTGAAGATAATAGACGTTGAAAACCAGTTTTTGGAGCAAAAATGATATCATTGAATAATCAACATGCATTAAAGCTTCCAACGTGCATTATCAGCAGAACTAAAGCTTACTAATAATTATTACTATCGTACCAATTTGCTTCTTGGATTCCCTTTTTGGTTTCCCATTTCATATTATTCCTGTTTGCTTGGAGAGCAGCTGTAAGAGTGCTACCATTATTCCCTCCCCAACCAACCAACATGAGACCAATCTTGGGCACTTTTCGTGCAGTGCGAATTGATAGTGGCACATTCTCAGGAGTCACCTGCAAATTAAAATAAATTGATTACAATAGCATGGCATTATAAAGAAAAGATTCGAACCGCATTTAATGAAATGGCAATGCAAGGAAAGCAGAAATTGCAAGAACTTGCTATTAATTATAGCTGTAATAGGTACTTAACTCTTAAGGGCCGGATATTACGATTGACTGTAACATGAAAGTCTGATTAACAAAACAATTAAGGACACCAATATTGATCGACGAATGCTTTGTTGTCGTCCAAACCAGCTGGTATGATAAGTAGGAATTAATCTTTCGATGGCAACCGCTGGTAAATGGTGACATTGCCGATACCAAGGGTATTTTTAGTTAACATTATTTTAGTTTGCACATGATTTGGTTTGAATACATTCCAACTAATTTCGAATACTTAGATGATGAATGTTCAACACTTCACTTAAGAAATATAATTTACTTACGGTCACTTTTGCTACACCATCCTCGTTTATTGCCTTTTCCACCTTGGAGCTACAATAGGTGTACTTGGAAGTAATATGCATTTCATCGTAGCTGACGTATTCGCTGTTGACATGGACCTCCATGGTCTTGGTAACGACTGGTGCCGTAAATATGTCACCCGTGCGACACTGGGCAACAAGGTTGCACTGTGGCCTGGGCAAGTTGGAGCTCCCAATATGCTTTGCTTCGTGATGCAAGACTTTCAACGGGGGCGGCGCGTATTCTAATCGATCGTCAAATATTGGACGCGTATTGCGCACAGCGCGATAGCAACGAAGGGGACAAGAGGTCTATCGTTCCAGACTCGTGCGGTGGCTGCTTTTACATGCTTCCTGTCTAGGTGCATGTATTCATTCTTAGGCGGGATTTGCAGAATCATCAATATTTATTCGCAAACTGTTAAATATCAATGCTTTTCCTGCAAGTGCCTATAATGTCCTAGAAAATTACATACAATTAAGACAGGGACCCACTGCATGTTTGAGTTTAGAGTGACAAAGTTATGACGTTCTTTACTTGTTTTATTTGTCTGTTCTCTGTACAATTGATAGTGAAATACTCCGATGGCCAGTGTTTTGGGACTTGGGAATTGAAACACATTGCTATGGCTTCATATGTAGCAAACACATTGGAAAAGACCATAAGGATGACGACTCGTTTGTGATAAGTTATCAAAATATTCCAAGAATGTTATCAAAATTTAGCATTTCATACAAAAATACTGTAGCCATTTGAATGAACTTTGGTAGCATTTGCATGGAAAATATTGAATTTACTAATCCACAGCACTTTAATCATTTTTATGCATGAAGAACAATGATTGATTACATATCTCTATGAGTTTTAAAGATGTTTCATTTCATGGTATAGTACGGTACCATTTTTAGAATAGTATGATGTTTACTGCATCGCCAAACTTTGGAGCATTATCACTAAAAACGCCATTACGTTTACCCTAATGTTATTTTTGAAACGCTTTGCAAAATTGCATAACAATCAAACAACTTTGATGCAAATTTTGAATAGTAGTTTAGCGCTAAGGCAAGAAATATTGGATTAATTTGTTGAAACTTGTTTGTGCTTTTAGGAAATTGTGGAAATACAAATGAATGTTTTGTGTCTGACCGTAATGAAAGACCTGAATTTCATATCTTTCATCTTGCCTCATTATTTAATTGAATAAGGGCGTGAATTTATTGGCATTCAGCATCATCCTAATCTATACATATTTCACGCCCCAGAGTAATTAAACAAAGTAGCTTGAAGACCTATACATTGACTTGAGCTACATTTCTAGCAGCAAACTTTTTCCTTGAGTATTTTTTCTTTGTAGACGAAATTGCCTCAACGCCTTTCATTTTTCATCAATTGGGGGGGTACGCAGTGCGCGGGTTGCTAGGCACCCAACTAGGGGAAGAACGTAGCGCGCTGGGGTCCGCCAGTAGGGGGGCCGCCCTGCAACGGAAATCGATAGTCAGCGCCCTCGCGCCACGACGTGAGCGAGTGCGCCCGCTCGCATGCCGTGGGGCGCTCATCGGGTTTACCCCCTTTTATTTCATGTCCGTAGGTCAAACGCGCACCGTCGCAGTTTAAGTAATCCGCGAAGTGTTGTTTTAATCGCAAACTTTCGAAGATGCTCTGTGGCGAGCTGGAGCACGTGTGGGCCAACCACCTGACCAATCTCGGAGAGTTGTTTGCAACTTTATACGCGGACGGTACCCTGCTGGACGTGACCCTTGCTTGCCGTGGGGGATTCCTTCGAGCACATCGACTGGTGCTATCAGCATGTAGTCCTTACTTCAAGGCAGTATTTGAGGAAAATCCCTGCAAGCATCCGACGGTCGCTTTACCAGCGGCAACACGTGATGACATGGCACGCCTGTTGGAGTTTATGTATCGGGGGCGGGTTGCTGTTCCTGCTGCACGAGCAAATGTCATCCGTCGACTTGCACTGGAGTTGGAGGTGAAAGGATTTGATGACTTTCGACCAGGCGTACAGCAGCAACCTCCCAAAGCACACAAACATGCGCAACAGGTACAGCCTGAAAACTATTTTTTTGAATTTGCAAACACTTAAACCACATATGCCCATACTGGGCTACATTCAAATGTCATTCTTTTCTCTTCAAACTGCAGTTGAAAAGTATCAAAGAGGAGTCTAAACCCATGGTGCTTATAGCAAGTAAGTTTGCCGATCACTTTCAATTCGAAAATAGTACTTTTATGATTCGTTGCAGATGGAAGAAAAGTGGATGAAACCAAAGTTAACATATCAGAACCTAAGTGCATGGACATGGACGTACACTCCGAGGTATAAAATAATCAATAAGTAGTTTATCTAATAGCACTATACGCTACGAAAACCGCACCTCATCATTTTCACGAATATCATCTAAAGAAACCTACGCGTTGCTGTTTGTGAATGGAATTATTGTAACTTGCGCAGAATGCGATTAAATGATTTTAATTTACAGAACGACGCGGATTCTTCATTAGATGCAACTGGAAAACTATTTGAATGCGACACATGTAAACGTGGATTTAAAGCTCGAAAAGATCTCCAAAAACATAAAAAAATCCATCAAGACAAAAACTTTTCGTGCGATTTTTGCGATAAACTGTAAATATGCTACACAGAAATGTTCCCTTCGTGCAATTAGTCGTTCAATTTTTTTAGTTTTTCGCGAGCGTCACACTTGATTAGACATCGTCGAGTTCACACTGGGGAACGGCCTTTCAACTGTGAACATTGTGGAAAAGACTTCGCACGGCAAGACAAATTGAAACTTCATATCAGAACCAACCATTGCAAACTGGAATTGTTGGATGGCAATGAAAGTGAATGCGTTACGATGAGGGTTACGGAACCAGAAGTGCACTTCGACATAGAGGATGACGACGAGGACCAAGAGGAAGACGCGCTTGATGATCATATCACTCTGGATAGCTTGATCCAGAAGAAAAGGGGACGTGGCAGACCAAAAAAAATTAAACCGTATGGCAACACAACTTCAATGAAAGTCAAGAGGAATAGGGGTAGACCACGCAAAGAACGTAAGCGAGTGTTGATTGTTTCTCGAAAATAGGCCCATAGCAATATTTATCTGTTACAGTCAATATTGCGTCTGGTGACAACTACGACCTATCGAATCTACCATATGGTGATATTGACTATTTAACGATGTCATCATCAATACCCATAGAACCTCTAGTCGAAATCAAAACAGTGCTTACAACAGAAGAGGAACAAGGAAATGGCGGATCTGACTTTGAGCCTGGTGCTGCCCAGTCATACGAGTGTGGGAGTCAAGACACGAAACAAAAGGACCAAAACGTGCAAAACACACCATCAAGTTAAACCACTGAGAACTATTTCACATCAAGCATGTCGTCGTGTATATTGAATATAAGTTAAATATATTTTCAATCGCCCGAATACAATATTTAAACTTGAATTATCAATCATCCGTTTAGTGAAAGGACGCTGTGGAAACATATTTACCAGCGCACCCCTGAGCATTTAAGACACAACCTACATTGATTGAAAACATAATATAAACTTATACATCACCATTTACACCAAACTCCGCAATTATTAAACTGATCGTAATACTTGATTTCAGCGTAGCGTATTCATCGCAGGAACAACATTGAAACAATAAATTATTACGTCGATCGAAAATAAATACCTGACATGTTAAACTTTACCTATGGTATATGGTAATCATACTGGTGTGTAGTGTGTGACTTAATAAGTACGTTAAGGTAGCAGGCGTTGTGCTCAATAAGATCGGATCGTTGGGGGCACCGTGGCGCATTCCTTTTGGTCAAGGGTCTCGTCGATGACGGGTCGGTACTTGATGTCGACAGCGCCAGTGTTCACATCCATGGTGGTAAGAGTATGCTTGCGCCAGTGGTTATCAAAATCTACTCTCTGTTGACCTTCTAGTGGCTTGCTATAGTCAAACTCATCTAATCTAGTCTTGAAGTCCTCACGAGCGTGAGCGCCACGGGATTCCTTGCGGTTTTCAGCACCAACAACGGTTTGCATGGCGCAGAGCATCAAGTTTTGCAGTTCCAGACTTTCCACAAGATCAGAGTTCCACACCATCGAACGATCGCTCACGTTGAGATCACCGAGTTCCTTGTAAAGAGCCTTCATTTGCCTGCAACCTTCTTGCAAGGTTTCGGCCGTACGGAAGACGGCAGCATTCGTTTGCATTGACTTCTGCATGCGGAGACGAAGATTGGCGGTGGGCACTGATCCATTGGCATATCGAAGACTGTCGACATTTGCAATCGTTTTTTCGCCGGCATTCTGAAATACGCAAGTCACGGCATTGGTTAAAGCGATCAACCTTATTATTTATGTACGTACCCTCGATAAATCACCAATTTGATCCCCAGGTTTCGATTCCTCTGCAATTGTCTTGGCGCAGGCACGTCCGAAAACAACTAAATCCAGCAACGAATTGGCACCAAGGCGGTTAGCACCGTGTACACTGGAGCAGGATGCCTCTCCAGCCGCATACAAACCACGTACAATCTGATCATTACCATCAGTGTTCTTCAATACTTGACCTCTGTAGTTGGTAGGAACACCACCCATGTTGTAGTGTACAGTAGGCAAAACAGGAATAGGTTCGCGGGTAACATCAACGCCGGCGAAGATCATCGCTGTTTCCGAAATGCCGGGCAGACGTTGATGCAATTGTTCGGCAGGCAAGTGGTGTAATTGGAGGTGAACATGGTCCTTATCAGGGCCGCATCCACGACCTATAATATACCAAAAACATATGACGCTCTGACGACTAAGGTTGACCTTAGAAACTGACCTTCGCGGATTTCAATGGTCATACTTCTCGATACGACATCGCGGGACGCCAAGTCCTTGGCAACTGGTGCGTAACGCTCCATAAAACGTTCACCCTTGGAGTTAACCAAGTATCCACCCTCACCACGGCAACCTTCAGTAATGAGACAGCCAGCGGTGTAGATTCCAGTAGGATGGAATTGAACGAACTCCAAGTCCTCGTTTTGCAGTCCGGCACGGGTCACCATTGCAGAACCATCACCGGTGCAGGTATGTGCAGATGTACATGAGAAGTATGCCCGACCATAACCACCAGTAGCAAGTACAGTATTCTTTGCTCTAAACCTATGAATGGTACCATCCTCAAGGCACAACGCAATCACACCACGGCACTCGCCATCTTCCATGAGAAGATCTAACGCGAAATATTCCACGAAGTAATTGCAATCATAGCGCAAAGACTGGCCATACAAGGTGTGCAACAAACTGTGTCCTGTACGATCCGCAACGCAGCAGGTACGATGTGCTTGACCACCCTTACCATACTTCAACGACTGTCCACCGAAAGCACGTTGGTAGATTTTGCCCTCGGGTGTTCTGGAGAAGGGCATTCCATAATTCTCTAATTCAATCACAGCCTTCACTGCTTCCCTGGTCATGTAGTGGATGGCATCCTGGTCACCCAACCAATCAGAACCCTTAACAGTGTCATACATGTGCCATTGCCAATTATCAGCCTCCATACTGCCTGTAAATGCAGTTTTCAAATGGATGTTGATCTGGACAATTTTATCTGCAGATTTATCACTTACCTACAGCAGCATTAATACCACCCTGTGCCGCAACAGTATGCGACCTCGTCGGAAAGAGCTTAGTTATCACGGCTGTTTGGAAGCCTTCGGCGACGAGACCGAAGGCAGCGCGCAAGCCAGCACCTCCTGCACCCACAACAACTGCATCATATGTGTGATCGATGACACCGTATGTGGAGTCTTTGCTCACTTTAGCATCACGACGATCAACCGAAACGTGAAGGGCTTTGGTGCCGGCAGCGCGACATAAGCCAATCTGCAGTGCACGCAACAAATGAGATTCACCCGCATTATGTAATAACAAATTCCGGGCTTAGCCCACCGCCGCGGCGGCACTCACCTTCGAGCCGAGTAGCGCCGAGGCCTGTGCGAATTTCAACAGCGAAGACATGGTCGTGCAAATGCCCTTGTGGCCCTCTTGCACGTGATATTTTCTCCGGGCGAACGGCTGACACGATTTGTTGCACGTTGCTGCACGTTACCCCAGGTTGCGCGCACTACACTGCACACGTAGTCCCCGCGGAAAAAATAAAGCGCTGGTGACGGTCGTGAATAGATGAAAGGCGCACACTCGTGCGCATAGACACGTTATGCATTTGTGTGTATGGCACCGATAGCACCTATATGACCAACACTCACGGAAAGTGGTTCTCCTCTGGGTTATCAAGTTGGTTTTATTACTTAACGGATTCGCATGTGGCAATTCGCGTATGGGAGTTATTTCGTTGGAAATTTGTGTACACACGGAGAGCCAAATCGCAAAATATTTATGTGTTGAAATTTTACGTGAATAGTGGTATGGTGCTAAAATGAGCTTTGTTGGTTATACAACTTGGAATGCATTGTTCATGTCCGTTCATTCGTTAAACAGAGGAATGAACGTTATTACTAAACAAGTTTCGGCAATTCATATTATTCATTTCAGTTTTGCAAACAGTTCAATTCGCCATAAGTAGATGATACATCATGTGATATTGCACATGCAGATATACCTATTCAACATGGAATTATAAGGCATTGCACATTACACATACTTTTTTTGAAAGTAATTACTTCAGTATTCAATTATAAAACGAAATTGGTATCATGCATGCTTTTTTCATTATTCAGCAACATAAATTAAGGAATGGAAATGAATGAATGTACATATTATTTGACAGTGACAAACTTTTCATTATTTCATTCGCTGCAATTTACAAAAGTACATTGGGCCATAATTCTGTGCAACATGTGGTAAGACTAGATGACCATACTTTGTCACTCTGGGACTGCTAAAATGGAATATATTTCTGAATTGTAGCAAAGGCTTTCCTAAATCCCTAAAAAATAACAAATTTTACCTCCTGTGCAACTTATTAATTGCTGTGAGTGCTCATGAAACATTTAACTTACTTAATTTCAACCTGAATCTCAGTTTCTTCCCACAATTTTTTCAGGGCCATATGGATAACACCTTCATTTTGGATTGGACTCAATGAACATGTGGAATAAACAACAATTCCTCCTACTTTGACTGTTTGCAGGGCATTCATTAACAACTCAGTCTGCAATTCAGGCAACTGTAGCCTCTCCTTAACCCTATCTGGTCTGAAAATGTTGTTTTCTTCCTCCTTGACTGAATGCCTGTCAATCGTACATGGAACGTCGACCAATATCCGATCGAACTCGTCCTTCTCTATAAATCTTGCATCTCTGTTAGTAATGCGTATTTTTCCTGCTTCCAGCCACTTCTCTTGGAAATCATACAAGTATTGTTTCATGACCGAAAAAATTCTGTTTGTTCTGGATAGACTTATATCATTACAACATACAAAATCGGGATATAACGTTTGCAGTGAAATTAAGCTCTTGCCGCCTGGTGCCGCACACATATCCAACAATCTGCATCCAGGGTAAAGATCTAAAGCCAATACTGGAAGCACTGACGCGCCGTCCATTAGGTAATAATTGAGAACTTGTGTGCTACCACGTCGTGGACTGGGAAAATCATTAGTATTTCCTTCCTCAAAGCAGAAAACATTTAGATGTTTAGGGAAGTTGAGTATATCATCAGTAATTGATATAAACTCATTATTTGGTTCTTTTTTATAGACATTTATGTCTGTTTTCTCTGTATCCACAATGAAGTCCTCCCGTCCTTTATACTTGGTGGCAGGTATAAATTCATACAGAATGGAAGTTGTGCTATTTCCATCAATTAATCTAGATGAATCAATTTGGGAATTCTTTAAGCTATGAAATAGTGATATCTTGTGATTTGATGTGTGCTGCAGTTGATTTGAATTACACGAATTTTCTTCTGTTTTCCAGATACGTTGTAAGTCGCGTTGTCGTTTACTTTTAACATTTTCATCCTGTAAATGGCCCTTTTCTAGCTCAAATAAGGTTTGCATACTAAGTGCACCTTTACTTTGCAAGAATTTGATTGTAAGCTCCACATCTGAATAATTGTTGAGTACAGCCACATATTTGTTTTTGCCCGTGAGTCCTTTTCGTATTGAAAGCCATTTACTGCTGAATGCATTATAATAAACTTCATCGAAGTGGTCAAGAGCACGAGATGTTGCCGATTTATTCTTCTTTTGAACGGACTAAAGTATATACAAACAATTAAAAACAACAACAATTGTGGGAATATGTAATTACCCAGTGATTCTCTTTGTGCTTGTATCTACGTATTTTTAAATTTATTAAACCATTTAAGAATTGATTGCTTATTTTAAACATCCTTAGAGGTTATATTAGCCCATTAGAGTCGGTGGAGACTATTCAAAGGTGATTAAGGTTGGTTTGCTTTGGTAAGAATGTATCGAGTGCATATTGTTAGATGGCAGTAACAAACTAATGAAATGTATTTAAACCAGAAAAATAAAAATATTGCACCAAATAATATGTAACAGGAAATATACCTTATACCTTTATTGTCGAGTATACCTTTATATTTATCGGTGAAAAACAAAATTCTCTCGGTGTATTGCATTGCTCACTATTGTTGAAATTCTAGCTGCACTTGCCACATTGCAATTAGACATATTTCACATAGTCCCAGAATCATATGTTGTTTTACTAGTAGTAGGAATATATACCTTATTGTCATCATTTGCTTTTATACAATTTTGTATTACAAATCAATTTTTCTTGCCACCGTTGCATTCGTATTACCTCTGCGTACCACTTTGCCATCCACTCCATCTTTTTTCAAGTGTTAATTTCCCATTCATACGCAATAATCTATTCCTTATCGAGAAAATTATGTTCATTCCTCTCTTTTTCATTCATGTTACTTAGCGCATTTCAATTTTCTTCATTTTCACCCTTTCTGCCGCCGAAAATCCAGATCCATTTTCTATCAATCACACTGAGAGTTAACGACTCACACCCCACTACTCACCATCATTCGTCCATACTCGTCTCATATACCGACTTTCCAAGCTACGCAACGCCGGTGTATTTTGTGCTGAAGTGTTGGAATGTGGAATTAATATTGGTATGCGTGGAATGCCCATCAGCGTTAAAGGATAGCACTCTATGTTTTGTGCATCCATCTCGATCGCACTCATAGCTATCCGTATGAATTTTGAATGAAATAAGCGGCGCAAACATTTGTCAACTACCAGTATTAAAGAACACAAAACGAAAGGAAGAGCAGGAAGCTATCCGAAGATGTACGAATTTGCAATGACAGATATGCAATGCGCAAGTCTCCCGCGCAAACGTTCTATTTATCCTTGTCGTGATTGTGTTTTCATGTTTTTTCTCTTTCCACAAAAGGCGAGAAAAATTTCATGAGCGTCAAAACTTAACCTAAATGACAACTCTTTCCTATAAGGGTTTGCGCGGCCCGGTTTGTAGGTTTTTTGCGGATGCAACGGTTTGCACGTGGTATTCTTAGTAATTCATTCCAAAATTGTTCTTGACTACATTCAATTGCTTCTTGTCTGTCGTTGAATATACAGTGGAAACAACATGGGATCCAATAATAAACAAAGTGCAGAAGAAACGAGTGACGACTTCATCGAGGATAATTGGACAGGGGACTGGTCGGGCGAAACTGCATTCTGGGACAACGTTAGTAAAATGAGGAATATATCATTAACGTGTGGTCAAGGAAATGAAAAAGAAGACAATAGCGTTGATTGGGGTTTTGGCAACTGCAGTCAACGTGCAACTAACAGACCTGACAAAAGTAGGCAATGCAAACGAGATAATTTTAGAAGGAAGGAACGAAGGCCTGCTCCGCAGGTGGAAGCATTAACGGGAGAAGCCGCTGATAATTATCTGGCTGAAAGACGTGCAGCTCTCGATGCGCAATATGCTAAGTTCGATACCAAAGCACTGCTGAGGGAAAGTGAAGAATGTGCAGCAAAAATGTGGGCTACCTATCCTCCAATTATAAAATATGTATATGCAGAACACCCACATGTTGCTAAAATGTCTAGCAGAGAGGTTGAACAATTCCGGAAGGTTAACCAGGGGATTACAGTACAATTACCTCCAGGTAATAAGATACCTGAGGGGGGTATTGTTTTTCCAAATCCAATTCCTTGTTTTAAATATGCTTTTACAAACTTAAAGACTATTCAGGATCTGCTAATGGATACTGCCTTCAAAACTCCATCACCTATCCAAGCACAGGCATGGCCTTTGATTATGAAGGGCCATGATGTCATTGGTATTGCACAAACTGGTACTGGGAAAACTCTAGCATTCCTGTTGCCTGCCTATGCCCATATCATGATGCAAGAAAGGCAGAATAGAATTCCAGGTGCTCATGTACTTATTATTGCGCCTACTAGAGAGTTGGTTATTCAGATTCATGATGAAGTCAAGAAATTTCCATGTGCCGGAATCAAATCGTAAGAATATATTAGCGAACTTGATTATTTCTAGTTAACTTTTCTTATTGTATTGATGTTATAAAAACGTGTTTTTAGCATGTTGCCTTCTTCAGTTTGGCTGTTTGATTCCATGTTCATTATTTTATGCAATTATTGTTCACACCGATATATCTTTCGTCGGTCAATTCCTTTGTCGGAGGATAGTTTTTTTTTTGGGGATTATAGGATTAGGATAATAGCCGTATGGGTTTGAAAATTGCTAGCGTTGATTTTGTGTTGTTTCCGGAATGCAAGTATGTATAACTGGGGTCTGGGGTCTTTGGGGGGCATATATGTTTCTTGTATCTAATTTCGATGTTACGGTTTGTTTTTTGCCTGTATATGTTGATGGATTTAGACGATTGTTAATTTGTTTGAAAGTTTTGCTACCGATTCAGAATGCGATTTTGTAATTTAGCTTCCGGAGACTGTTTATTTTGTGGATATTGTCAGCGTATGTAAAGGTTAGCGATTCTGTCGGATTTGTTAGTGTGGTGACATTTTGGGTTTTTGTTGTATTGCTTTGTAAAACTATAATTCTATCTTTGTGATTGCAATGATTTTCTTATGCTATTTGCATTATTGCTTTGATTTTTATTTTTGTTACTTTGGCAATAGTGGGGTGTTGGTGAGGCTTTGGAAATCAAATCGAAAGTAGGCAATTTTCTGTTGTTTAGGATGATTGGAATTGTAGTGTGTGATAAGGTTGTTTCTCGGTGGGTTTCTACTAATTTGGAATGTGGTGTTATTGTTCTAGATTTGTATGGTTAGGTCAAGACAGTTGCTTAGGTTGTTGTATTTGTTCTCTATTGGGATTTGGAGATTTGGGTGTATTTTATTGATGATTTAGGATATTATTAGCGTTGGGCTCGGCGTATGATGATCTTATGCATCGTAGAAAACGGTCATTTACATTATGTTGTGAGGATAGTTTGTTAATTAATGTGCCCTAAGGGTGTTGTAGGAATATTTTGGATGTGATGGAGATAAGGAGCCTGTAATCAGTCTGTAATTTGTTGTGGAAACTTTGTTGTTAAATGTGGACATAGTTTTGAGATTATGTTTATCATGTCAATAATGAATTTAAGGTTGGAGGGTTGTGTTATCGAATTTTGATGAAAGGATTCGTATTGTTTCATATTATGGGATGTTCGGATACATGTTAGTGATGGTGAATGAGTGGCTTTTGTATTTAGGATTGGGTGTTAACTTGGTAATTTGTTAATTAATTTGTGTTTTTAATGTGGTCTTTGTTGTGGGGTCTAGTGTTTTGGTTTATGATTTTTAGCATGTGTTTTTGTGAAGTTTTCATAATGAATTGAGTATTGGTGGCTAGGAACTTTTTTATGATATTTATGATTGTTTGCTGATATTTGTTTGTGGGGTCAGTTTTAATTTCTTTGAAGTTATTATTTCTGATGAATTTTTTTGTCTTGTTGATACATTCTGTTTTGTTGGTGGGTACTGAGTTTTTTTGTTTGTTTCATCTGCTATAGTTATGATGTTTGTATTTTGATTTGTTTTTTAATATTTTATGAATATTCTTTAATGTGTTGTAGTAGTGTCTTCATGCATTTCTCTTAGCAGATGTCGAGTTGCTATTTCTAAATCAGTTGAATTGTTTTGTTGAATTTATTCCGACAAGGAAATGTGGCCGACATATTTCTCACCACTTACTACTGGTTGTATAAATTAATGAACAAGCAAGCTGAAGAAGGCATCATACCAAAAGAAAAGTGTCAAAATAAACCCATCTCAATACAATGCATATCAGCAACTTTGTAACCAAGTCCAATAAAACAATTAAATCTTATATTTAGTGTCGTCATTTATGGAGGGGCAGACCGCAATATGCAGATTCGTGCAATAAAAGAGGGATGTAACATAATTATTGCTACGCCTGGAAGGCTTGATGATTTAATTACGGCAAGACATATTGACATAACATCGATTACTTATGTGGTGCTTGATGAAGCAGACCGCATGCTGGATGACGGTTTCGAAGCGGTAATTCGAAAGACCATGTACCGGATTCGACCAGATCGTCAGACAATTATGACCAGTGCTACCTGGCCTGATGTGGTACGCAGGTTGGCAAAAAGCTATATGCAGGACCCGATTCAAGTTGTAGTGGGCTCGATGGATCTCATGGCCGTTCATACCATCAGTCAGAAGATCGTATTTTTCGATCAAGATAATTCAACGGATAAACTTGGCGAAGTATTAAATCATCCTTTTTAAGTTGATTGATGTGTATAAGCACTGACTGTTTTTAGTTGATGAAATTTGCAATGAAACATCAAAACGATCCAGACTTGAAAGTGGTTATCTTCTCCACGTCGAAGGCTCGTGCCCGCTTTATTTCCACCGAGATGGCTTTAACTTATTACGAAGTAAGCAGCATTCGAGGAGATATGGAGCAGGAAGAACGCGAGCAAGCCATAGCTGATATAAAATCGGGGTATTCAAAGTATCTTATTGCCACAGACGTTGCGTCTCGCGGTATCGACATTCCAAACTTGACTCATGTTATCAACTTCGACTTCCCTCGTGATATCGAAGAGTACGTTCATCGTGTTGGGCGCACTGGAAGGGCCGGGAAAAGTGGCACCGCCATAACATACTTCACTTTCAATGACTCGAAGCACGCTGGTGGCTTAATTGAAATATTAGAAAAATCTAACCAAGTAATGTAAAACATTCAACTTGCTTCGCATTTGTAATATTTGTATTTGATTGCAGCCAGTTCCATCACACCTGTATAATCTTCGTAATAGATACATCAAGCGACTCCAGCGAAGTGGTAATAATAATCGTCCAACTCGTAAGCGCTATAATGCGTCCAATTTTGATTTAGTTTACTGAAAAAATGTCAGTAATTCAAGAGTTATAGTTGCATTTTTTTTATAAATGTATTTTGTTTTTTAAATTTCTAAGCGAGGTCATTTTGATGACGAATTTCAATTGTTGATTATATTGCTTTAACAAATATTATAATTATGTAAGAAGAGCAATGTTCTATATCCTTGGTGATCTCTTCGATTCTGAAGTATATGCGGCCTAGGGAGTACACAATTGACGCAATCAACCCGTTTAATACTTCAAGGCCTTGTGTATTAACATTTAAATCTATTTCTAATATATTAGTTTCCTCCATTGTTTATATCCCTAGGAATAAGAAAAGTGGCCCATGATCGTTTTAGAAAACCTGATGTGTAGATTAGTTTTCACGTTTCCTGTGATAATGCTTTAGTTATCCATGTATTACAGATCCAGAATAGAATAGAAGTTTTAATTGTTATTCAGATTTATACCATAATGATATCCTAAAACGTATGTTATAAAATAAGGATAAAAATGTGTGGTATACATACCATTCAGAATTAGTGGAAAATGCATGAAATTTGCTTATTATGAATGACTAAATTGTATAATTATGTTGATTATAAGTTTACTTCAGGAAGAAGCCAACAAGCCGTAAACGTTTTATCTGCAAACAGTAGTATGTGTTATTTATAGTAAAGTTTAATCAACATAATGAACATTAAACATCTTGTATCCACACTCAGCAGTACACTAAATTATATGATTTGATCCAGGCGGCGCAAACCCCCATGTATTTTGCGTTTCAGTATTGGAATGTGGAACCAACATTGGTATGCGTGGAATG